>PVIY010058615.1:0-12390 GCA_004026745.1 Myrmecophaga tridactyla | reverse complement strand
CACTCTTGATTAAATCACATCTTCAGAGATGATCTGATTATGGTTTTAAACATAAAATACTGAATAGGGATTAGAAGAAATGGCTACCTTTACAAAATGAGATTAGGATTAAAACATGGCTTTTCTAGGGTACTTACATCATTTCACACCAGCAAAGATAGCTTCTATTGCTTTATCTTCAACTTCCATGCTCATTTATTTTTCAGTATTTAATCTTCAGTTAATCCCATTGGTGAATATTTTATTTCAGACATTTTATTTTCATCTCTAGAAGTTTGAGTCTTATTCATAGCATCCATTTATCCTTAATCATATTTCTGCTTTCTCTCTACCTTCTTGAATATATGGAATGTATTAGTTTTCTATTGCTATGTAATGAATCACCACAAAGGTGGTGGCTTAAAAAAATGCAAACTATTACCTCAGAGCTTTGTAGGTTAGAAATTGAACATAATATGACTGGGTTCTCTGCTCAGGGTCTCATGAGGCTGAAATCAAGTACGGACTGCAATTCTCATTTAACAATTTGGGTCTTTTCCGAAACTTACTATTTTGGGGAAGAATTCATTACCTTGTGGTTATATGAGTGATTTTCCTGTTTTTTTGGTAGTTGTAGGCTGGGAACCACTTCAAGCTCCTAAAGCCTGCTTGCAGTTGCTAACCACCTGGCCTTTAAAAGCCATTAATATCATGGTTGTCTGTTTTCTTCTAGGCCAGCAGGAGAGCATCTCTTTGACACCTCATGTTCTTTTAAAATGGTTCTCCTGATTAGGGTAGGCCCACCTGTGCTCAAAGGGAGGGGATTACACAGAGTTTGCACATGCCAGAGGGTATAAGTTTTGAGGGCCATTTTGGAATTCTTCTTGCTCCATGGAGAATAACAATAAGTATTTTAACAAAATTTTTGGCTAATTCTATTATCTGTGGCATTTCCTGAGTCTGTTGCAACTGACTGACTTTTTTCTCCTGGTTATAAATCATATTTGCAAGCCTGATAGTTTTGGATTGGTTTTTGCACACTGTGAACTTGACATTGTTGAATGCTGGATTTTATTGTATTCCTCTAGATGATTTTGGGCTTTGTCCTAGGATACAGCTAAGTTACTAGGAATCAGTATTATACTTTTGAATCTCACTTTTAAGTTTTAGGACAGGGCCAGAGAAACCTTTAGCTTAGGACTAATTTGTTCCCACTAATGAAGCCATCCCTTCTGAGGACTCAAAGCTCCATCAATTAGGAGGTCTTTCTGCTCTGGATGGTGGGAACATGTACTAGTCCCAGTCCTGTGTGAACTCCAGCAATGGTTTTACCTATATAAATGGTTTTACCTATTTCTCTCTCCAGGTTCTTTGTCCAGCCTTGGCTCATTTCTTTACTTTCACATGCAAATTAGCATTCTGTCAAATAACTAAGGAAATCTCTCTTGAAATTTCTGGAGATTTCTCTCTGTGCAGAGAGGTTTTCTCAATCTCATTTTCTGTCCTGCAAATTCTAGCCCCTGTGTCTTCTTAACTCCAAATTAACTCTTTGACTCACTGAGACCACTGGGTTCTGTCTGTGCTGTCTGGAAACTTCCTCTAATCAGTAAGCGGGGGCAATCAAAGGTTCATCTTATAGACTTTCTTTCTCTCAGGGATCAATGTGCTCGATAATGCTCAATGTCTGAAAATCACTATTTCATTTTTTTTTTGTCTGCTTCTTCTTTCTTTTTTTGGCATGGGCAGGCACCGGGAATCGAACCCAGGTCTCTGGCATGGCAGGCAAGAACTCTGCCGCTTTGCCACCATTGCCCACCCTGTCCCAATCCACTTTTTATCTTCTTTTAACTTTCTTTTGTACTCTCCTTTTCTCTATTTTAAAAATTCTCTACATTTTACATAGTATGATACATGAACATTTTGTAAAATAACTAGAAATTAAAATGCAAAAAGATATTAAAAGTTGAAAAAGAAAATAGGGTGTGAATTAACCCTGTGTGTAATCATAAAATATTAAAAATAAAATTTTACCAAAAACAAAATTCATAAGATAGAAATAGAATTGAAACAGGTTGGGTCTATAATCAATACCATGTATTTGCCTCTCTTTCCTCTCTCTCTTTTTAATCTTTCTAAAAAAGATTTTTATCTCTCAATATCCTATCTTAGGATAAGGAAATAGAGACAAAATGGAGGAAGCAAATCAGAAACAAGAAGAGACAATGATGGAAGAAGAACTGTCAGCACAGAGGGAAAGTTAATAGAGACATAATATAAGAAAAGATGCAGGCAATATCTCTATGTCAAGGGAATTAAAATGTCAATTAAAAAACTACCTTTTTTAAAATAGAAATCTTAAAATAAAGGCAATAGAGGCATAGAAGGTCATACCAAAAACAAACTTTGTCTGTATCACCACATAGGGATCCTCTAGATCAAGGATCAGTAAATTACAGTCTGTGGGCTAAATCCAGCCTGCTACCTGATTTTCTAAATAAAGTGTTATTGGAGCAGAGTCATACTCACACATTTGCACATTGTTTATGTCCACTTTGGCACTATAACAGCACCTGAGTAATTGTGGCAGAGATTGTGTAGCCCAGAAAAGCAAAAATGCTTACTACTTAGCCCTTTACAGAAAAGATGTGGTAACACTACACTAGACTAGAATTAAAGAACAAACTTTCTGTGATGATGGAAATGTTATATATCCACACTGTCTACTATGGTAGCCACTCACCACATGTAGCTATTGTGCAGTTGAAATGTGGCTAACATGAATGAAGAACTGGATTTTAATTTTAAGTAATTTAAATTAAAATATTCATTAGCTACCAACAGCACAGCTCTAGACCAAATTCTTCATTTTAGAGATAGAAATATTTATACCTAACTCTAGCAAAACAATGCCTAGATCTCATATTTTCAACCCCCCCTCCCTGATTCAGTGTTTTACCTACCACAGGAGGTTCTCTTTCTGCTATTTACTATTGTCAATTTTCAGCCTTGGCATTTATTTTTACAGAAGACTATCTATGTCTGAGTAGTCATTTCCTTAGACCCCAAAGTTACCACACTGTTTTGAGAGAAACCAAAATCTTCAAATTTCTTCTAATTCTCTCTAACGAAGATAAATAAAATCTGACAAACAAAGAAACAGTAAATGATGGCACATCCAAATAAAAAGGATAAAAATCCAGAGAACACCTAAGAAGAAGACCAGAATGTGGACAAACTGGATAAAGCCTTTTTAAATGATTTTTTAAATGCTTGAGATGAAGGAAAATACAGATAAGAACTAAAGGATATCAGGAAGAAAATGAATGAGTCTTAGTAAAGAGAAAGAAACTTTAACAAGGAACCAAACATAACTATTAGAGTTGAAATCCACAATAACTGAAATGGAAAATGTCCAGGAGGGTTTCAAGAGTGGATTGGAGCTTGCAGAAGAAGTATGAATCCACTCAAAAACCAGACACCTGAAATGAATCAGGCTAAGGAGCAGAAAGGAAAAAAAGAACTATAAAAAGCAAAAAAACAGCCACCCCCTGGAACACCATCAACCATAGCAATATGCATTATGGGAGTCCTAGAAGGAGAAGAAAAAAGGCATTTGAAAAAATCCAACACTCCTTCTTGATAAAAACACTTAGAATACCAGGAATATAAAGAAACTTCCTCAACATGATAAAGGGAATATATGAAAAGTACACATCTAGCATCCTACTTAATAGTGAAAGACTGAAAGCTTTCTTTCTAAGATTACAAACAAAACAAGGATATCTACTGTCCCCACTGTTATTAAACATTGTACTAGAAATTCCATCCAGAGCAATTAGGCAATAAAAAGAAATAAAAGGCATCCAAATCAGAAAGGAAGAAGTAAAATTTGCCCTATTTGCAGATGACATGATTCTATAAACAGAAAACCCTGAAAAATCTACAATAAAGCCCCTAGAAATAATAATTAATTCAGCAGAGTAGCAGGGCAAAAGATCAGTACTTCAAAATCAGTAGTATTTCTATACATAAGGAATGAACAATCAGAAGAAATCAAGAGAAAATTTCCATTCATGATAGCAACAAAATCAAATATCTAGGAATAAATTTAACCAAGGATGTAAAGGACTTATTCACAGAAAACTAGAAAACATTGCTAAAAGAAATCAAAGACCTAAGTAAATGGAAAGACATTCTGTGTTCATGGACTGGAAAGCTAAATGTCATCAAGATGTCAATTCCATCCAAACTCATCTACAGATTCAGTGCAATGCCAATCAAAATTCCAACAGACTACTCTCCATAAATGGAAAAGCTAATTATCTATTTTATTTGAAAGGGAAAGAGGCCTCAAATAGTCAAAAATATCTTGAAAAAGAAGAATGAAGTTGGAGGACTCACACTTTCTGAGTTTAAATTATATTATAAAACCACAATTGTCAAAACAGTATGGTACTGACATAAAGACAGACATATCACTAAAGGGAATCAAATTGAAAGTTCAGAAATAGACCCTCAGATCTATGGTCAATTGAGTTTTGACAGGGCTCCCAAATCCACTCAACAGGAACAGAATAGTCTCTTCAATAAACAGTGTTGGGAGAACTGGATATCCATAACTGAAAGAATGAAAGGGGACCCCTATCTCATACCCTATACAAAAATTAACTCAAAATGGATCAAAGACCTAAATATAAGTACCAGTACCAGAAACTGAAAAAAATGTAAGGAAACAACGTCAAGATCTAGTGATAGTAGTTTCTTAGACTTTACACCCAAAGCACAAGCAATGAAAGAAAAAATAGGTAAATGGGAACTCTTCAAAAATTGAATACTTTTGTGCTTCACAGGACTTTGTCAAAAGGATGAAAAGACAACTGACTCAATGAAAGAAAATATTTGGAAATAACATATCTGATAAGGGTTTGATATCCAGAATATATAAAGAAATGTAACAATAAAAAGACAAACAACCCAATTAAAAAATGGGCAAAAGACCTGAACAGACATTTTACAAAAGAGGAAATATAGATGGTGTACTAGTTTGTTAAAGCTGCTGGAATGCAATATACCAGAAATGGAATAGCTTTTATAAAGGGGATTTATTATGTTACAAGTTTACAGTTCTAAGGCTGTGAAAATGTCCAAATTAAGGCACCGCAAGAGGTTACCTTCACTCAAGAAAGGCCGATGTCTGTCACATGGGAAGGCATGCGACTGACATCTACTGGTCATTGTTTCCAGTTCTGTTGCTTCCAGCTTCTAATTCCAATGGTTTCCTCTCTAAGCATCTGTGGGCATTCACTTAGTTTCTCCAGGACACAACTCTGGGTTCTGGCTTGCTAGCATCTCATGGGAAGGCACATGGCGATGTTTGCTGGGCTCTGCTCGTATCTAGGCATCTGCTCTCTCTGTTGGCACTCCAAGCATCTCCAAACATGTGTGTCTCTATCATCTCTAAAGCAACTGTTCTCCAAGTGTCTGCATCTGAGGTTTCTCCAAAATGTTTCCCTTTTTATAGGACTCTAGTAAATAATCAAGACCCTCCTTGAATGGATGGAGTCACATCTCCATCTAATCAAAAGGCCACACCTATAATTGGATGTGTCACATCTCCGTGGAAATAATCTAATCAAAGGTCCCATCACAACTGGGTGTGTCACATCTACATAGAAACAATCCAATCAAAGTTTCGCACCTTAAACAATAGGTCTGGCCCCACAAGACTGGATCAGGATTAAACATGGCTTTTCTGGAGTACATAACAGTTTCAAACTGGCATAGGTGGCTAAAAAGACATGAAAAAATGCTCAACTTTACTAGCTGTTAGGGAAATGTGAATCAAAACCACAATGAGCTATCATCTCACACCTACTAGAATACCTGTTATTAAACAAATGGGAAACTGCAAGTGTTGGAGAGAATGTAGAGAAATTGGAGCACTTACTTACTGCTGGTGGGAATATAAAATGGTGCAGCTTACGTAGTGGACAGTTTAATGGTTCCCCCAGAAGCTAAGTATAAAGTTGTCTTATGATCCAGCTCTCCTACTACTAAGGATATACTCAGGAGATCTGAAAGCAGGTATGTGAACAGACATTTGCACACCAATGTTCATAACAGCATTATACATGATATAATCCAAAAGATGGAAGCAACCCAAGTGTCCATCAACAGAAGAATGTATAAATAAAATATGATATAGAATATTATTTAGCAGTAAGAAGGAATGAAGTCTTGTAGCATGTGACAACATAGATGAACATGAGGACATTATGTTAAGTGAAGTAAGTCAGATACCAAAGGGTAAAAATTGCATGATCTCACTGATATGAACTAATATGTAATCTCAAAGACACAAAATATAGAATATAGGCTACCAGGATATAGAATGAGGCTAAAGAATGGGGAGTGGTTGCTTAATATGTGCAGAATGTTTAACTAGGTTGAACTTAAACATTTGGAAATGGACAGAGGTGATGGTAGCATGTTATTGTGAGAATGATCAACAGTTCTGAATGGTGTGTGAATGTGGTGAAAAGGGGAAGTTTAGATTCAAGCATGTCATAAGAAGGAAAGTTGGAGATTAAAATATGGGAATTTATAATACAGTGAATCTTGTGGTGGACAATGTCTGTGGTTAATTGTACAAATATAAAAAAGTTCTTTCATGAACTAGAACAAATGTACAGCACTATTACATGGAGTTAATAGAGGGGTGTATGGGGAAAATGCACCTAGTGTGAACTATGGACTATAATTAACAGTAATATTTTAATATCCTTTCATCAACAGTAACAAATGTACCACATCAGTATTATGGGTCAGTAATAGGGGGGATAAGGGAGATGGGAGGATTTGGATTCTTTTTTATTTTTATTTCTTTTCTAGAGTAATGGAAGTGTTCTAAAATTGAACATTGGGATGTACACACACTATGTGATGATACTGTGAGCCAGTGATTGTATACTTTGGATCATTTGTATGGTGTGTGAATATATCTCAACAAAACAACATTAAAAATCTAATCAAGGATATAAAGGACTTGTACACAAAAAACAACAAAACATTGCTAGAAGAAATCAAAGAAGATCTAAGAAGATCTAAAGAAGATCTAAGAAAAGGAAAGATATTCTGTGTTCATGGATATCATCTTGATATCATTAAGATGTCAATCCTATCCAATGTAATCCCAATAAAAATTCCAACAACCTTCTTTCCAGGAATGGAAATGCCAATCATCAAATTTATATGGAAAGTATGGGCCCAGAATAATAAAGTCACCTAGAAAAAGAAGAATGAAGTTGGAGGACTCATACTTCCCTATCTTAAAACTTATTACCAAGTTACAGTAATCAAAATAGCATGGTACTGGCACAAGGTCAAACATATAGACCGATGGAATGGAATGCAGAGCTTAGAAATTAACTTCACTTATGGCCAACTGATTTTTGACAAAGTGGCAATGAACCTGCAATTGGAGAAGAATCATTCTTCAACAAATGGTGCTGGGAGACCTGGGTCTCCATTTGCAAAAAAAAAATGAAGGATGAACCCTACCTCATACCATATGCAAAAAAATAAATTCAAAGTGGATCAAAGACCCAAATATAAGAGCTAGAACTTCAACTTCCTAGAAGAAAATGTAGGGAAGCATCTTCAAGACCTTGTGTCAGGCAATGGTTTCTTAGATATTTTACCTAAAGCCCACAGAAACAAAACCAAAACTATATAAATGGGACCTCATCAAAATTAAAAACTTTTATGCCTCAAAGGACTTTATCATGGAAGTAAAATGACAACATACACAATGGGAGAAAAATGCTTGGAAACCATATATCTGATAAAGGTCTAAAATCCGGAATATATAATGAAATCCTTCAACTCAACAACAAAAGACAACCCAATCACAAAATGGGCAAAAGACCTGAACAGACACCTTTCCGAAGAAGATATAAAAATGGCTAGAAAGCACATAAAAAGATGCTCAACATAATTAGCCATTAGCAAAATGCAAATCAGACCCAAAATGAGATACCAGTTCCTACTCATTAGAATGGCTATTATAAAAATGGAAAATAACAAGTGTTGGAGAGGATGTGGAGAAATAAGAACACTTATTCATTGCTGGTGGCAATGTAAAATAGTGACGCTGTTGTGGAATACAGTTTGGTGGTTCCCAGAAAGCTAAGTATAGAACTATAATATGTTCTGGCAATATCATTACTTGGCATATACTCAAATAATTGAATGTAGGGACTCAAATAGATATTTGCACATTGATGTTCATGGTGACATTATTCATAACTGCCCAAAGATGGAAGCAACCCAAATGTCCATCAACCAATGAATGGTAAATAAAATGTGATATATACACACAATGGAATATTATTAAAGTCATAAAAAGGAAAGTAGTTCTGATACATACGACAACATGGATGAACCCTGAAGACATCATGCTGAGTGGAATAAGCTAGGCACAAAAGGACAAATATTGTATTATCTCACCAATTTGAAACAATGAGAAGATGGAAACCCATAGAGTGGAATCTATAATAAAGGTTTCCAGGGGATTGGGGTGGGGATAGGCAATGGGAAGTTAAGGCTTAAAATGTACAGGATTCCCAGTTGGCATGATGGAAATGTTTTGGTAATGAATGGTGGTGATGATAACTCAACATTGTGAATGCAATTAATAGCACTTAAATATATATATGAATATGATTAAAAGGTGAAATGTTAGATTGTATATATAGTAATAGACTAAATAAAAAAAAATCCATGGAACTACAACACACAAACAGTGGACCCTAATTCAAATCATGGTCTTTAGTTAATAGCACAATTAGAAAACTGTGCTATCAAGCAAGCAACGGTGGCTCAGTGGCAGAGTTCTCACCTGCCTTGCCAGAGACCCAGGTTTGGTGCCTGGTGCCTGCCCATGTTAAAAAAAAAAAAAGCTTTCATCATTTGTTAACAAATATTCCATATCAATGCAAGGTACTGGAGGTTGTGTAAAGGAATCCTGCATTTTATGTGAATTGTCTGTAAACTGAAAACTTTTTTTAATAAAGAAAAAAATTAATAACTCTATTCCTTTGCATGACTCTCTGTAGGCTGAAAACAGTGGGAATATACCTCTATGAAAGCTTTAACTAAAAATCACTAGGCTCTGGTCCAAGATGGCAGCTTAGCAAGGTGTGGGATTTAGTTTCTCCTCCAGAGCAGCTAGTAAATAGCCAAGAACAGTACAGACCAACTGCTGGGGCCACATCAGTGACTAGACACACAGTATACACCAGTCTGGACAAGTCTGACCAGCTGTGAGCCTACCCAGAACCGTGAGTCTCCCAAGCTGGGGAGGCCGGTGCCCCTCCCCCACAGGCTGGTTCCCAGAGGGGAAAGGAAAGAGACTTTACCTACAGCAAGGGGCTGAGCACAACCAAGCTTCAATTGTGGAATTAATTGACAAATTCTGACTACTAAAAACAGGCCCCCAGCTCAGCTGAACCTCAAGTAAAAACTGAGGTTGTGGGCTTTTGCCCTGGCACAGAGGGGGCAGGGCTGATGGAAAAGAAAAAAAAAAAAAGGTTTTATTTTGGATCAGACAGCACAAAATACATGAAAGAGTCTGGGCCCTGAAAGAAAGGAGGGGGCACACAGGACCTGGAGATACACAGAGCAACATACCAACTTAAGCTCTTGATTAGCAAACCCAAGGAAAGGGGGCTCTGCTCTGAAAAGGATTTTTGTTCTTTTCTTTTTTGTGGCTGTGTTTCTAAGACTTCACTGCTCTTTGGATACAACTGCAAGGCTTCTCAGGCACCAAAATGCCCCAGGCAAGAGCAGAATTAAGCTTATCTGATAACTTGTCTGGAGGCTGTGCCTTCCCCAGGAGAGAGGTGGGGGCCAGCTCAGGTGGAATCCATCCCTCAAGGAATTCAGACTCCAGGGTCTGGAAAATGGAAGTGATTAAGGCCAGCCTATGACCTCTCCTCTGTCTCAACCATGCCCCAGCAGGAAGAGTCTGCTGAATTAAAGGTTCTGCATCACTTTATGCTAGTGGGACCCCCAGGCAGACAAGTGTCATATATTGGGCAGGATAGGAAAAACACAGAGTCTAGAGGCTTCAAAAGAAAGTCTTTCAACTTGTTGGGTCTCACCCTAAGGCAAAACTGACACAGGTGACTCTTTCATCCT
Source organism: Myrmecophaga tridactyla (assembly GCA_004026745.1). Classification (NCBI taxonomy): domain Eukaryota; kingdom Metazoa; phylum Chordata; class Mammalia; order Pilosa; family Myrmecophagidae; genus Myrmecophaga; species Myrmecophaga tridactyla. Next base: position 2,211 of record PVIY010058615.1, on the reverse strand, counting down.
GAGAGGAGGCTCAGTTTGGTCTGGGAAAATCTGACTGGGGTCTATAATACCTAAGTATTGCCTCCTAAGGGGAAAAAAAAAAGGCACCATACTAGTAGGGCAAGAAAAAGAAAACAAGAACTGAAAAACTCTGATTTCCTCAACAAAACCTAAGCTAGAGGTCTAGAATAAGCTGAACTGAAAATCAAAGAACAGACAACAAAGTCATCCAGCAAGAAAATCCTAGGTTAAAAAAAAAAAAGTGAAAACAATCTCCAGAATAAATTAATTAAGGAAATTAAATGTCTAGATGCCAGCAAAAAATAATGAATCATACTAGGAAAATTGAAGATATGGCCCAAAGTTCACCAACAACTCAAATGAGATACAGGAGTTGAAACAATTAATTCAGTATATTTGAACAGACATGGAAAAACTCATCAAAAATCAAATCAATGAATTGAGGAAGTATATAAAGAAGGCAAGGGATGAACAAAAAGAAGAAATCAAAAGTCTGAAAAAAATCAGAGAACTTATGGGAATGAAAGGCACAGTAGAAGAGATGACAAAAAACAATGGAACCCTACAATGTTAGATTTCAGGAGGCAGAAGACAGAAGTGAACTGGAGGACAGGACATCTGAAATCTGAGAAGCAAAAGAAAATATAGGGAAAAGAATGGAAAAATATGAGCAGGGACTCAGGGAATTGAATGACAACATGAAGCGCACAAATATACATGTTGTGGGTGTCCCAAATGGAGAAGAGAAGAGAAAAGGGGGAGAAAAACTAATGGAGGAAATTATCACTGAAAATTTCCCAACTCTCATGAAATACTTAAAATTACAGATCCAAGAAGTGCAGCATAACCCAAACAGAATAGATTCAACCAGACGTACTCCAAGACACTCACAATCAGAATGTCAGATGTCAAAGAGAAAGAGAGAATCTAGAAAGTAGCAAGAGAAAAGCAATTCATCACATACAAGGGAAGCCCAATAAGACTTTACATAGATTTCTCAGCAGAAACCATGGAGGTGAGAAGACAGTGGTATGATATATTTAAGATACTAAAAGAGAAAAACTGCCAACCAAGAATTCTAAATCCAGCAAAACTGTCTTTCAGAAATGAGGGGGAAATGAAAACATTTTCAGACAAAAAACACTGAGAGAATTTGTGACCAAGATATGTACCGTGAGAAATTCTAAAGGGAGAACTAGAGACAAATAGGAAAAGACAGGAGAGAGTGGTATAGAGAAGAGTGTAGAAATGAAGACTATAGGTAAAGGTAAAAAGAAGAAAAAATTAGATATGACATAAAAAATCCAAAAGGCAAAATGGGAGAAGGTACTGCCCTTATAGTAATAACACTAAATGTTAATGGATTAAACTCCTGAAGCAAAAGATATAGACTGGCAGAATGGATTTAAAAATAGGACCCATTTATATGCTGCCTACAGGAGACACGTTTTAAACCCAACAAAAAACATAGGTTGAAAATGAAAGGCAGGGAAAAGGTATTTCATGCAAACAACAATCAGAAAAGAGCAGGAGTAGCTATACTAATATCCAACAAATTAGATTTCAAATGTATTGTTTTTCAAATGTAAAACAATTAAAAGAGACAATGGATTATTTAATTTGTTATTAATGTATTAATCAAATAATGTATTTTATTAATGTATTAATAAAAGGAACAATTCAACAAGAAGACATAACAATCATAAATATTTATGCACCAAGCCAGATTGCTCCAAAATACATGAGGCAAACACTGAAAAGAGAAATAGACATATCTACTACAATAGCTGGAGACTTCAATTCTCCACTCTCATCTATGGACAGAACATCTAGACAGAGGATCAGTAAAGAAACAGAAAATTTGAATAATACAATAAATGATCTAGACTTAACAGACATTTATAGAACATTATACCCTACAACAGCAGGATACAACTTTTTCTCAAGTGCTCATAGATCATTCTCAAGGTTAGTCCATATGCTGGGTCACAAAGCAAGTCTCAACAAATTTAAAAAGATTGAAATCATACAAAACACTTTCTCAGATCATAAAGGAATGAGGTTGGAAATCAATAATAGGCAAAGGGTCAGAAAATTCACAAATACATGGAGGCTCAACAATACACTCTTAAACAACCTGTGGGTCAAGAAAGAAATTACAAGAGAAATCAGTAAATATCTCAAGGCAAATGAAAATGAAAACACAACATA
>PVIY010058614.1:0-12390 GCA_004026745.1 Myrmecophaga tridactyla | reverse complement strand
CATGAGGAAGAACAAAAGAATGTCATTACTGCAGAGTGCTGAAAATAGATGGTAATTAATATTTTTAAATTTCAACTTATGTGTGAAACTAAAGCAAAAAATGTTTATTTGGTACAAATTTATATTTTGACTAGTGCATCTCCTAATATAACTTATGTAGATAGCTGGTTGAACACCTTAAGTACATGGAACTTTGGGTAGGACATGAGATTTTGTTGGTTTGTCCACGTGATGCCCTGATGAATCCCAGAGTGATTTGAACAGTGAGTGGAAAAGTATTTGCAAAGCCCCCTTCGGGGAATGGTGAGAATGGGGGAAAATTCAACTTCCCCAAGTTGAATTCTTGATGTTCTCACAAGCAGTGTAGACAACCAAACCTATAGGCTGAGCCCCCAGTCTTGGGGGTTGTTCATATGAAACTTAACCCCACAGGGGATAGGTCAAGCCTACTTAAATTAGGCTTAAGAGTTACCCCCAAGAGAACCTCTTTTGTGGCCTCTCTCTCCAGCCAACACAGCAAGCAAACTCACCACCCTCCCCCATGTCTACGTGGGACATGACTCCCAGGGGTGTGGATCTTCCTGGCAACGTGGGACAGAAATCCCAGAATAAGCTGAGATTCAGCATCAAGGGATTGAGAAAAACTCTAGAATGAGTTGAGACCCAGCATCAAGGGATTGAGAAAACCTTCTCAACCAAAAGGGGGAAGAGTGACATGAGACAAAGTGTCAATGGCTGAGAGATTCCAAACAGAGTCAAGGTTATCCTGGAGGTTATTCTTATGCATTAAGCAGATATCACCTTGTTATCCAAGATGTAATGGAGAGGCTGGAGGGAACTGCCTGAAAATATAGAGCTGTATTCCAGTAGCCATGTTTCTTGATGATGATTGTATAATGATATAGCTTTCACAATGTGACTGTGTGATTGTGAAAACCTTGTGTCTGACGCTCCTTTTATCTACCTTGTAGACAGATGAGAACATATGGAATACAAATAAATAATAGGGGGAACAAATGTTAAAATAAATTTAGTTTGAAATGCTAGTGATCAATGAAAGGGAGGGGTAAGGGGTACGGTATGTAAAATTTTTTTTTTCTGTTTTTGTTTTATTTTTCTGTTGTCTTTTTATTTCTTTTTCTAAATTGTCTTTTTATTTCTTCTTCTGAATTGATGCAAATGTTCTGGGAAATGATCATGATGATGAATATGCAACTATGTGATGATATTGTGAATTGCTGAGTGTATGTGTTGGGAATGTTTGTGTTTCTTTCTTGTAATTTTTTTTTAATTAATAAAAAATTTAAAAAAAGAAAAGAAAAGCACGCTGGGAGGTCTATCACTTCCTGACTTCAAAGCTTACTATACAGCCACAGTGGTCAAAACAGCATAGTACTGCCACAAGGACAGAAGGAATGATCAGTGGAATAGAATCAAGATTGCAGAGACTGACCACCAAATTTTGGACAAATCCACTTAATTCGGACAGAATAGTCTTTTCAATAAATGGGCATGAGAGAACTAGATTTCAATAGCCAAAAGAATGAAAGAGAAACCCTACCTTACACCCTATACGAAAAATTAATTCAAAATGGATCAAAGACCTAAATGCAAGAGTCAGTACCATAAAGTTTCTAGAAAAAAATGTAATGAAACATCTTCAAGATCTAGTAATAGGAGGTAGCTTCTTAAATTTTATACTGAAAACACAAGCTGGGAAAGAAAAATAGACAAACGGCAACTCCTTAAGATCAAGAGCTTCTGTGCCTCAAAGGACTTTGTTAAAATGGTAAAGAGGCAGCCAACTAAATGGGAAAAAATATTTGGAAACTACATATCAGATAAAGGCTTGATATACTGTGTACATAAAGAAATTATACAGCTCAACAATGAAAGAACAAACAACCCAATTATAAAATGGGCAGAGAAAATGAATAGGCACTTTTCTGAAGAGCAAATACAGATAGCTAAGAAGCACATGAAAAGCTGCTCACCTTCACTGGCTATAAGGGAAATGCAAATTAAGACAACAGTATCTCATACCTATAAGAGTGGCTGCTATTAAACAAACAGGAAACTATAAATGTTGGAGAGGATTCAGAGAAATTGGAACACTTATCCACTGTTGGTGACTGTAAAATGGTTCAGCTGCTGTGGAAGCCAGTTTGGTGATTCCTCAGAAAACTAAATATTGAGTTGTCCTATGACCCGGCAATACCAATACTCAGTATATACCCAGAAGAGTTGAGGGCAGTGACACGAATAGATATTTGCACACCGATGTTCATAGCAGCACTATTCACAGTTGTCAAGAGAGGGAAACAATCCAGGTGCCCATCAACAGACAAGTGGATAAACAAAACGTGGTATATACATATGATGGAATATTATGCAGCATTTAGACAAAATGATGTCCCTAAACATATGAAAATGTGGCTAAACCTTGAGGACATAATGCTGAGTGAAATAAGTCAGACACAAAATAAGTAGCTCCTAAATAAAAAGGAATCAGATGTTATTTTCTAATATCAACTCTCTCGGTTATTTACATAGTCTACTATTTCCAAAATTAAAAGCCATTCAACCTCAAGCATGTTTATTAGTTTTACTTCTTGCTAACAGTCTATTTTAGTGCTCCAAATTTTTAAAGAGAAAAGTAAACATTATTTTTCCCCCAAAGCTGGCTAACCTGAAGTTTCCCTTTTCTTCTACTTTTTGGGTTTGGAGAGGATAGAGGTAGAGAAGTAAGAGAATTATCCCTCCAAATTTTTAATTTTTAAATGGCAGAAATCTACCAACCATTTCACACTGATCTGAAGTTGGAAACAATTTCAATCCACAATGACTTAAGTCCTTCATTTCTAACTGCCAGCTAAGTATTGTCATCCTCCTAATATCTCACACTTAGCATGTCCAAAATTCATTTTTCAGTTTCCCTCACAAGCCTTCTCTGAAGCTTCCTGTTTCTGTAGTTAAGCCCCACCATCCTCTCATTCACCAGATATCTTGGAGTCCTCCTTCCTTATCCCTAACATCCCTATCATTATTCACCAAGCTCTTCTCTTCCAGACCGTGGAGTCTTTCTCCATTCCTACACAAAAGACCCGGAATTATTTTACTGATGTAACAGGAATCACTGCCACTGGCCTTTCCCGGCTCCACTCTTGTCTGATTATCTTTTCAAAGCATAGCTCTAGTCATGACACTTGCTTCTGCAGTCATAATCCTTCAGTCACCATGAAACTGAAGCGTGCCTTTGTTTCAACCTCTGCACAAGACTCTACCATAACTATGTGTGTCAAGTTCCTTTGTAAATTCCCACTCTTTTCTCATAAAATTAAACCCTACCATTCTAGATCCTTCATGACCTACATCCTTCCACCATAGTCAAACCTACCTCATCAATGCTCTCTCTTACAGCCCCACTCCCCTCCCTCACTCTCACAGTCCCTTTTAACTAGAATATCATTCTGCCCAATTCCTGGGGAGGAACTGTTGGTTCATAGGGTAATTCTATGTTTAACTTTGTATGATTCTGCCTGTTTTCGCCTGTAAGCTGCCAGAATACAATATACCAGACACAGAACAGCTTTTTAAAAGGGGGATTTATTAAGTTGCAAGTTTACAGTTCTAAGGCCACGAAAATGTCCAAATTAAGGCAAGGCTATAACAATTTCCAATCCAAGGCATTCAGGGAAAGATACCTTGACTTTAGAAGGCCGGTGACACTCAGGTTTCTCTCTCAGCTAGAAGAGCACCTGGTGATGTTTGCTAGTTTTCTCTCCTGGCTTCCTCAACGGCTTCCCCAGGGACATTTTCTTTAAACATCTTCAACAGTCTCTGGCTGTGTGGGCTCTGTCAGGTCTAAAAATTTCTTCCAAAATGGTTCCTCTTAAAGGACTTCAGTAAGCAAACCCACCTAGAATGGGTGGAGACACGCTCCATGGAAACCATCTAATCTAAAGTTACCACCCACAGTTGGGGGGTCACATCACCATGGAAACAATTTAAAAGATCCCACCCAGAAATACTGAATAAGGATTAAAGAACTTGACTTTTCTGTGGTCCACAACAGATTCAAACTGGCACACTACCCAACTGTTTTCTAAAGTGGTTGTAATATTTTACATTCCTACCAATAATGTGGTAGAGTTTCAGTTTCTCCCCATCCTCATCAACACTTGTTTTTGTCTGTCTTTTCTATATACAGGCATCCCACTGGGTGCGAAGTGGTTTTGGTTTACATTTCCCTAATGACTAATGATGTTGAGTATCTTATGTGATTATTGACCTCAATCTTATTAAGTTTCCTGTGGTAACATAACAAAAGTTTACCATTTTAACCATTTTTAAATGTATAATTCAGTGGCATTAATTACATTCACAAGGTTGTACTACCATCACCACCATCTACTATCAAAACTTGTTCATCAACCCAAAATAAACTGTACCAATTAAGCAATAACTCCCCATTCCCATTCCCTCCAGGCCCTGGTAACCTCTAATCTACTGTTTTCTGTCTCTATGAACTTCTTATTTTAGGTATTTCATATAAATGAAATCATACAATATTTGTCCTTTTGTGCCTGGCTTATTTCACTCAACACAATGTCTTCAAGGTATATCCATGTTGTTGCACGTAAGAGAACACTATTTTTGACATAGCATACAGAAAGGTAAGGAAAATCCTCCTCAATAAGCCACTGGAAAATACTCTCCCAACAACTACTTGACATGAAGTTGATTTATAAATCTCTAGTTATGCTAATGTTGCAGACCCAGCTTTTTCATATTAGATTATTTAATGTGTTAGGTTATTTCATGTTAGGTTATTCACTTCACATAATATTAAAGGTTACACTCATCTACATTTATAGAGTGCTAATGTTTTCAAGTAAAGGAAAAGTTGAAGTATTCCTAATTACCAAAGTCAGAACATGTGGTTTTGGGAACACCTGTCATAACCACTTCTAAGTCCACATTCATATAAAGCCTACAGTTTTACTTATTTTAACATATCTTAAGAAGTTAGAATTCTCAAGAGAAACACAATTCAAGAGATGCTAGAAATCTGAAAGCCCTCTTTGTACCGAATGACTCTCAAAGTAACCCCACTCTACTATTAGTCAATTACAGAGTGCCAATTTAATTTCAAGATGTCAGTTTTTAGTCTAAAATTTTACTTTTCCCTCACTAGGCAACAAAATCTAGATTGTATTAAGGCTTTATTAAAAGAATATCTGTATAGTTTATAGCAAACGAGTATGACTGCTGAATCATTATATTGACATTCCTTTTAGTCTCCAGTATTTTAGAGCAGAACCTAAATTGTGGAATTGTAACCCATACCAAACTCTGAAATCTGTTCTAGAACTAATTGTTGTGATGTGCATTGAAATTTACTGCTTTTTTTTGTATATATGTTATTTTTCACAAAAAGGAAAAAAAAATTCTTCTAGCCTCCAGTGTTTTGGAGAAGATAGAAGGAAAAATCTGAAATAGTGGTAATATAGTGTAATATAGTGCTGAATCATTATATTGACATTCCTTTTAGTCTCCACTATTTTAGAGCAGAACCTAAAATTGTGGAATTGTAACCCATAACAAACTGTGAAATGTGTTTTCTAACTACTTGTTGAAGTGTACTTTGAAAATCATTGTTTTTTTATTTCTTTTCTTTGTATATATGTTATATTTAACAATAAAAAAACATTTAAAAAAAAAAAAAAAAAACTACCTATAGGTAGTTCAGTGGTAGAATGCTCACTCGCCATGTGGAAGAACTGGGTTTGTTTCCCAGCCCATGCATTCCATCACCACCACCACCACGACCACCATCACCCTTAAATAAAGAATATCTACAACCATCAACAGACTAAATTGTGGTATATTTATACAGAGAAATCCCATTGTGCAATCAAAAGAACTACTGCTACACATAACATGGATGAACCTCAAAAATATTATATTGAGAAAAATGTGTGATGCCACTTATATAAAGTTCAAAAAGAAACAGAACTGATCTATGAAGACAGAAGTCAGAATAGGAAGATGAAAAGAGAATATAAGGAAAAGGGTCCAAGAGAACTTCCTGGGAGTGAGGTAATGATCTGTATGTTGCTAGAGAGGTGTGGGTCACACAGTGTATGCATTTGTCAAAACCCATTGAACTGTAACCCTAACCCTATACATTTATACATTGAAAAATACACCTTTTATAGTAAAAGCACTTACGATGAAAAGTTTATTTTCCTACAATGTGTAACAATTCCTTCTTACACTTTGTATAACAATTTGGTTTCAGTGATGCCACAGCTGGTTTGAATACTAATTCTGGACTGCACTTTTGTTAAATTTTCCTCCTCAACCCTTCCTTTGTGTTTCTGTAGTCTAATCTTGGTCCCATCTTCCTTCCTTACACACTCTCCTTAGTGACCTCGTTCTCACCACAGATTCTGCTACCACCCATGGGTTGCAGACACCCTGATCTCTCTGTCGAATTCCATATTCACAAACCTGGCTGCCTACAACCAGACATGACAAATCACACGCTCAACCTTTATACACCTGTACTCTTTCTCCCCAACCCCATCTTCCAAAAAAAGCTTACCCTTTCGCTTGCCCTCCCCATCCTAGCTAACAGCACGTTTAATCTTTGGTTGAAATCCCCCTTGTGGGAAGCTGCAGGGTCCCACAGGAAAAAAGAGAGGAAAGCACCAATCATAGAGCATCCTTTACGCTGCCCACCATACTTGATGAGGATGAGAGATAATAATGCAGTTATCTCAGGCTCAGCTTCTGGAGCACAGTTACCACTTACCCAATACCAACCACATACCAGAGGCTGCCAATCACTTGGCACACACTTCATTTAACCCGTACTAAAACAGCCCTAAACGAAACTGAGTTTACAATAAATTAAACAACTTTGTCAAGGTCATACAATTAAAGCTGCAGAATCAGGATTTAGACCCAAATCTATCTGGGATTCTCAAGTCCCTCATAGCTGTAACACTAAGGCTGGAATTCGAAATTCCAGTTGGTAGAATCTGAGTGAAGTCTGAATATTTTCCAGACCACCCATATAATGGGCATCTGTCATACGATTATTTTACAATTGGGAAACTGTAAACTCGTAGTCTGTAACTGCCTAGTCCAGGCTCCCTCAGCCATTTCAAGACCCTTAATACGGATCTTACATTCCCTCGCGTGCCTATGGCTTCCCTCGATATCGTCATCCCGCTCTCCAACCTTGATCTTGGGCGAGGCTGCCTTCGAGGCCGGTGGCACAAGAGTGGCAACGGGGGATCGAGTAGGTCAAAATCTAGACCTCCGCCAAAAGAGGGACGACGAACTCCGGACCCCACTGGGTCACATCCTGGGCCCTGTCGACCCCACGAGCCACCTCACTTAGACATGCAACGACCCCGAGGGTCACCTTGAACCCTGACGAGTGTCAGACCCAAACTCCGTTCCGGGCCTGTCCCGCCGGGGAAGCAGCTCCAGGTAAAGGAATTTCGACGACCACCGCAAGTCGGCGTGGGTAGGCGCTAGGAGGTGCGCAGAAAACAGAACAGAACCGGGGTCAGAAGCCTTGTCATGCTCCAGCGCCGCCAATGCCTGGCGCGGAGGGCTCGGGCCATCAGTCCTGCTGCAGGACCCCCGCGGCGCGATCCGTACCTGCGGGCTATAGGCCTCGGAAGCCCACGCTCCAGCCAACTTCTGCGTGAAGCCACTGAACTTGTAGTACATGATGCCGGTGTCCTGCTTCCTACAGCCGCTGCCCGAGCGACCGCCCCAGAAAAGGACCCGCTCTCTCAAACGGTCGCCCAAGGATCAGCCCCAGGACCCCGCGCCAGGAGGCGGGCTGCCCGGGGATCGCCTAATTTAAAATATGCCATTTCAAGCCATAGTAGGAAAGAAGAATCTGTGCTCTTAGCATCAAGAAAGGCGACACTGGATCTAGTAAATCACAGTAAGCCTACATAGCGGAGTTTGAAGAAAATGCGGGACGGCATACCGCCACTTCCATTTGGGCAATGCCGAGACATCTTAAGAAATGCGCAAGCGCCTGGCGCGACGGAGGCTGTCAACGCTCATCCTATGGTATTGGGGGACTCTGGGCGGGGCCTGGTGGGAAGGGGTGGGGCTGACCGTCAGGGGGCGGGGCCGAGCGAGCCGTTATCGTCCCGCGGTGAGCGCCGGGGCTGCTGTGCCTCCCTCTGATTGTTGGGTGGAGGACTTCTCTTCCTTTACCGACAGCCCTTCCTTTTAGTCACATTTCTTTTCTCTCCCACCTAGATCACTTCATGAAGCACCTTACTCTTAGTCTGCCCAGGGGTCCAGGCCGTCGAGCTTCTACTGACAGCCTGGGTGTGGGAGCAAATGAAATCTGAAAGCTCCTGCTGAGGGCTGTTTAGTACTGAGAACCGTTAGACAGCAGAACCAACGCCTCCTGGCTTTTGTGAAGAGGACATTTATAGTGGCCTAAATTTCAGGCACCAGGAAGTAAATTTTACACAGTTCCTCAGAATTGGTTGATACTCTTACATGAGTTCTACGAAAATTGGTTATTTCTCCTCTCCCTGGCCTGGGGCCCTTTGAGACAAATGAAGTGGGCATAGAGTGAACTAGGAACACTTGAAAATGCAGGACCTTGAGGCTGAAAGATCCAGGAATATCACTTTCACTTCTGGTAGTACTCCATTCAACTGAAAGATGTTTTTTAAGCCTCCACTCTGTATAGAAGGAGTATATAAGATTTGTACTCTCCAGGAATGCAGCAAGGCTTTTTTTAGCCATATCATCTATCATATGTTTTCACGAGGATGTTAGAGGTGCACTTGTTGTGCATTTATGAAAGCATGTGGCAAACTGATGGAGAGGACTAACTAATCTTTATATAGCATTTTTCATAAATGGGATTTGGAACTAATCACTTCCACTTTCTGAGCCTCAGTTGCCTCTTCTGTGAAGTAGGAATCGTCATCATCATATTTTCCCTCACTTGTGTTCTGATAATTAACAGTTGGGTAAGCTGTAAAGCTTACACACATCTTGAGTTGCTGATCTGATCTTTGGGTCATTTTACTTTTCCTAGTTCTTGGACTATATATAAGAATGTTAGTTACCATAAGCTTTTCTTGGTTCTCGAATTTAAATTAATTAAATGCTGGAATCTCTCATACCCAGAAAGGAAAATGAACTTGTTAGCAAACATGGGGTAGAAGGCAAGGGCTCTCACAGAGCTGAGATTGAAAAGAGAAATGATTTAGGACAGCTCCCTGTCTCCATCCCGTTGGCTTCTGGACATATTTTGAAAGAAGAAATTAGAGAGCATTCTCCGACTTTTACAGTCCGAAGGTGTACCAGCTTTTTAAAGTATAGAGGTGCCTGTCAACACTGATTATTTTCTTAAAAGTTCCTGCCATCTGATTTTAGATCCTGCAAGACATAAATTAAGAATCCTGAAAATGTTACAACAGCCAGGCTGTTCAGTGGGAGATAAAATGTCAGTAGCAGAGTGTGGGTTGGGATGTCACATGGAGTGGCTGATCATGGGAAGATTTTGTCTCATTTCCCAAATAAAACACAGCACACTCTGACAGAACTAAGACACCCTATTCTCATTCTTATTTGCATATCCCACCCAACATCAAAGACATGATCTTTCTTTTTTCATGATCTGCTTCAGGTTGTTCCCCAGATTCTATTCTTAGGGGAAGTGGCCACACAGCCCAGGAGGTGAGGAATCTTGGCAATCACCAGGTGAACTGAGTGAGTGCAAAGGCCAGCCCTGCTCTCCAGGTGAATCAGAGCGCTGCTGCTTCTCCATAGGGAAGGGCTGTGTGCTAATGGCCTTTGGCTCTCGGCTCTGTGAAAGCACTCAGGGAATGGATAGATGTCCAATATAAATTTTAAATTGAGTTGTTCTAAATATAGATAGAATTGCCTTGTGAATTAGTTCTTAATTTTTTAATTCTCCTATTTTCCCAGAACTGACTTTTTAAAAATTGACTTTTGGTAGACCCGGCAGAGTTAAAGCATGTAGGTCCTATAGAAGTTGAGGTCATCACGGGCTCTTCTTTCCGGCTCCTTCCAGCCCTTCCCTGTCCTCAGAGGGCTCATATATCACAGGGCTTTGGTGTCACCACTTGGAAGTAGAAATATATGAGTAACGAACATTTGTTCCAGGGGGTCTTCAGGACACAAGTCCCCAAGAAGCTCTGCTTTACAGTTTCTTTGCCCTCACATCTGCAAACTGCATTTGTGTGTGTGGATTTTGTCCAATCTAACAAGTTTTCCTGATAAAGGAGAATGAAATATACATGGTGCAATGTAATCTTTTTTTATTGTTGTCTGTGTCTACCCTTTCTTTGACAAAACAAAAAAAGAGAGAGAGAATGGGGAAACATTTTCCCAACATTTAAAATTGCCAGTGATACCCCAAGAACAGCATTCCCCCCCCAAAAATATTGAAAAACAAAACAGAAAGCTAAATGGATTTTTTAATACTCTGAATGATGACACCTGCTGTGCAATTGTTCAGTAGTTTTCATGCGGCAGAATTAGAAATCTCAGCTGTCATCTCAGTGTTTTTTGTTAAATAAAGCCCTCTCTGGTATGGGAAAGTTAAGTTAGTTTGTCTGTTTGTTGAAACCAGAAATCTAGATTATATTGATATTGAAAAGAAAACCTTTGTGAAAGCATTGGAGTATGTGTTTTCATAGCAAAGGAGTTGAAGGTCTGAATGGCACATTTCTCACCCAAAAGAGGGGAAATGGCAGCTGGGATTACAGTTGCTGGGACAGCTTTATTGCGGTACGAGATGAACATATTGACATCAACTCCCTACTCTGACCTTCTTGTTGTTGAATGTCAATACAGTGTGTGAAGCTGCCTCACTTTTGCCTGCCTGCCTTTCTTTATGAGCAAGTCAAAAGCACATCCACAGAGATTATGGATTTAACTCAATTTTGACACATCACATTTCATTCCACTGGTTAAGGAAGGCTGAGGTATGACTCATAATTTATTTTAAATCATTTTAAATGCACTTAATTATGCATAGGAAAAAGTTGAGATCCAGAACAAGATTCATGCTATTTTACATTAACATCATCCTTAAAAATAAGGCATATAGAATGTTGAGGCAAAGATCCAAGAGAATATCCATGGCAGGGTGAGCAGCAGCCTTCTCCAGCTTGAGGTCAGGGGGTATTTCTGATCACTTTGTGCCTCGCATGTATCTGTAGGGTTGGCATATTTCACAAAAAAAAACATATGTGACTTTTATAAGCCCATATATGTATACACAAATAATACAAAGTCCCCGGAGGCATAAAATTAGAATTTTAAAAATGTTTCCAGGTACTAATACTCCAAACTACCAATGAACTTAGAGTACTCTTTAACCACATCCCAGGTAGGTGTGAGGAGACTTTTGAGTGACAGTGTCCAGGAACTAGGCCACAGGGAGGGTCACGTGAGAACCCATTATGGATAGCACTACAGCAGTTCTTCTTCAAGGGGCTATTGGAAAAAAAGATATGAATGAATGAATGAATGAATGAACCAACTAATGAAACGTCACTGCCACACAATGCTGTGAGAAATGAGGAAGCACCCTGCTATTGACATTGAGCACTCTGGAAATTGTTGATCAAGTGGAAAAGGCGATTAAGAACCACACAACACTTGGATCTCAGGAAGGTACGTGCTGATGGAGGTTCTTGTTTGTTTAGTTGGTGTGCTGGTTTGAAATGATGTATGTCCCCTAGAAAAACCATGTTTTAATCCTAATCCCATTTTGTAAAGGCAGCCATTTCTTCTAATCCCTATTCGGTATTGTATGTCTGAAACTGTAATTAGATCATCTCCCTGGAGATGTGGTTTCATCGAGAGTGGATGTTAAACTGGATTAGGTGATGACATGTCTCCACCCATTTGGGTGGGTCTTGCTTAGTTTCGGAAGTCCTATAAAAGAGGGAACATTTTGGAGAAAGATTCAGAGAGAGCAGAGCAGAACAACATATCCATGAAGCAAAGAGCCCACAAGCCAGCGACCTTTGGAGACAAAGAAGGAAAACGCCTCCCAGGGAGCTTCCCATGAAACAGAAAGCCAGGAGAAGAAGCTAGCAGATGATGCCTTGCTCGCCATGTGCCCTTTCAGCTGAGAGAGAAACCCTGAACTTCATCAGCCTTCTTGAACCAAGGTATCTTTCCCTGGATGCCTTAGATTGGACATTTCTATAGACTTGCTTTAATTGGAACATTTTCTCAGCCTTAGAACTGTAAACTAGCAACTAATTAAATTCCCCTTTTTAAAAGCCATTTTGTTTCTGGTATACTGCATTCCGGCAGCTAGCAAACTAAAACAGTTGGTTTTTT
>PVIY010058613.1:0-12391 GCA_004026745.1 Myrmecophaga tridactyla | reverse complement strand
CTCTATTTTTTTTTTTTAAATAGCATATGGTTTCACTTTTTTTTGAAATTAAAAAAAAAAAATTTTATTGAAACAATAATGTACAAACACATACATTCTTAACATACAAATATTTTATACATGGGGTACAATCAATGGCTCACAATATCATCACAAAGTTGTATATTCATCACCATGATCATTTTTTTTTTTTACATGGGCAGGCACCAGGAATCGAACCCAGGTCCTCGGGCACAGCAGGCAAGTGGTCTTACCTGCTGAGCCACCGTGGCCCACCCCACCATGATCATTTTTTTGAACATTTGCATCACTCCAGAAAAAGAAATAAAAAGAAAAAAAAAATCATAAATACCATACCCCTTACTCCTCCCTCTCATTGATTGCTAGTATTCCCATCTATCCAATATTAATCCATCGTAACATTTCTTCCCCCTATTATCCATTTATTTTTAATCCATATGCTTTACTCATCTGTCCATATTGCAGATAAAAGGAGCATCAGACACAAGGTTTCACAATCACATAGTCACAGTGTGAAAGCTATATCATTGTACAATCATCTTCAAGAAACATGGCTACTGGAACACAGCTCTACAGTTTCAGGCACTTCCCTCTAGCCTGATACACCTTAGTCTAAAAAGGGTTATCTATATAATGCATAAGAATAACCTCCAGGATAACCTCTCGACTCTGTCTGAAATCTCTCAGCCACTGACACTTTATTTTGTCTCATTTCTCTTTTCCCTCTTTCGATTGAGAAGGCATTCTCAATACCTTGATGCTGAGTCCCAGCTCATTCTAGGATTTCTGTCCTATGTTGCCAGGGAGGTTTACACCCACGGGAGTCATGTCCCACATAGAGAGGGGGAGGGCTCTGAGTTTGCTTGCCGTGTTGGCTGAGAGAGAGATAGGCCACATCTGAGCAAGAAAAGAGGTTCTCTGAGGGTGACTCTAAGGCCTAATTTTAAGTAGGCTTGACCTATCCTTTGCGGGGATAAGTTCCACATGAACAAACCCCAAGATTGAGGGCTTGGCCTATTGATTTGTTTGTCCCCACCGCTTGCGAGAATATCAGGAGTTCTCCAAATGGGGAAGTTGAATTTTCCCCTTTCTCATCATTCCCCCAAAGGGACTTTGCAAATATTTTTTTATTCACTGTTCAAATCATTCTGGGATTTATTGGGGCATCCTTCTGGACAAACCTACAAAAATCTCATGCCCTAATCAATGTTCCATATACTTATGGTGTTCAATTAAATTGCCCATATAAGTTATATTAGGAAATGCACTAGTCAAAATATAAATTTTGTACCAAATAAACATTTTTTGCTTTAGTTTCACACATAAGTTTTAAAATATGAATTACCATCTATTTTGAACACCCTGCAATACTGACATTCCTTTGTTCTTTCTCATGAAAAAAACATTTTTTAATTTGTACATTTATTCATTATTACTGTACACTCTAGCCATTCCTAGATTATACCATCTCAGTCTTTATCCTCTATCTTTCCTTCTGGTTTCATTTGTGCCCCCAGCCCTCCTCCCTCTATCATTCTCACATTCAGCTTCATTCACCACCTACTCTATTTTTAAATGAAGAGGGAGCATGGAATCATCAGGCCTTGGTTTGAGTACTGGCCCTGTAACTTGTTACATGGGTTATTTTGGACAGTTATTATGCTTTCTAAATTTGAGTTTCCTATTCAGAAAACAATGCTTGCAGAACTACTGTAAGAAATAAATAAGATGGCAGCAATCAGTAAATGGTAGCTTAAAAAAAAAGAAAAACTTAAACCTGTTTGTAAGATCAGTGCTCATATGTTCTATTTCATGTCCTCATTTAGCCATGCAAAAAAAAAAAAAAAAAAAAAAAAAACACCAGACATACACTCCATATTGTTAAACCTGTACCTCCCTGGAATGATCTCCTCACCCAGAAAGACTGACAGCCAGAGAAACAGGGGAGAGGATCAACAGCTTGGTAATTTGACGTGGCAAAGAGGAAAGGATTCACTAAGACAGTGGTCACTGAAGCCACCACAGCTAAGTCATCTCTATGCCCACTCTGGAATGTACCAAATTCCTGGGACAACTCATAAGATATACAGTCTCATGAGAATCCAGTGGAACATACTGGAAAATCTAGGTCCTTAAAAATTTTACCATGTAGAAAGGGAACAAACCTCTTCAAATCTGAAATTCTTACTAGAAACAACCACCTGCTAAATAGGAGGAAAATGAAAAGGTTATACTAATTAGTAACAAGACTGCTTTGTAGTCTCCTTCCAGAGGATGAAAATTGCATAGACCTTGGTATACTTTTTTTTTCTTAACGCGGGCTAAGACCTACAGTTCATAAATATTGGTTCTGAGACTGGCAAATTGTCACTGTTTATTAGCTTTTAATTTACAAAAAGTTGAAAGCCCTACTTAGGACTTTTCAGGATTCTGCTAAGCCTCTCTATAGAATCTTTCAGTTTTATCTAAAAATTTTAAAAAGGGAGAGAAAAGGAAAAAAAAGAGAAAACGATGACTCAATATTTTAAAAGGCCAATAGTTTACACATCAATTAGATTTTTACTCACATTAAACCATTCTAGTCACTTGTCACCTTTCAATAAGTGGGACCACGGTTTTATGAAGAAAAATTAAACGGAATTGAAAATACTAAGCAAAAACATATAAATCACTCAAATGTGCTTATCAAAAGAAGTTAAGCACAAACAAGAAGAAAATTCCCATATTTTTACTTTGATATAAAAGGGCAAGTTTCTTTATCTTTCTGATATATCTGACACATTCAAAAAGGTTAGGTGGTTTTTTTTTTTGTAACTGGTTTTGGATTAGGTTTGCCTTTTCTCTTTGAAAGGTGGAGACCAAGTGCAGAAATTCTTAACTTAGATATGCCTCAGTAACCTGAATTCCATGAACTATGAAAATGTATGCTGAAATGTATAGTATGTATGTACATGTGTGAATTTTACTGAGGAGAAAGCTTTCTACAGTTTCTTAAAATCACTGGTTAGCAGTGATTACACCAGTTTTGGGGCAGAAAACTGGTGTAATCAGTTTTCTGATTGGATTGGAATCTTGCCTCCGCCTTCTCATGGTAGGATAGTAGTTATTCTGAGCCTCAGTTTTCCTATCTATTAAAGGAAGACAGTCACGCTACCTTTCCCGGTGGTAAGGCTTATATGCAAAACTCACATGGCACAGTGGACTAATCATCAAGCCCCAAGAAACTCGCATATACTGTGCACGACGTATCGTCACAGTAAAACAATCAAAGCGGAATGCTTTATTATTTTTAAAGCCTGGAACCATATAGTTTTACTGAGTTGGAGAGACACGGACACCACTACACATATGCTAACTTTATTCAGTTCAACAAGAACAATTCCCTTACCCCCTCCAATGGACTCGATCATTCAAATCCGCGGTGGAAGCACTAGTGCCAAGACAACCGGAGTTTGAATCGGCTGGACATTAAGCTAGGATTTCTCTTAAATGGCACCTTATTATACTTTTCTTATCTGGTAACAAAATTAATCTGCATTTCCGAAACAAATCCACGGTGCAGAAGGGTCGTCTGAAAAGCAGAGAAAATGAGCTTTTGTACTCTTAACTAATGTTCAAGAGGAGAGTAACTGCGCCTGAGTGGAAAGTACGGCAGCATGAAAGCTGGCGTCCTTCGTCTGGTAAACTACCGAATTTATGCAGGAAAAGGCCAAGTTGTTCATGTGGTACTTCTGTGAAATCACCCAGCCGGTTAACCTATGAAATTGACCCGTCCCATTCTTGGCGACTCGATAAGGTTGGACGCCCCGAAAGAGCTTTCCAGCCATCACCCTGTCGTACTACACACACCCCAAAAGACATGGACAGCCACCTTACCTGTCCCTGACCTTGTCTCCTACGCGCCAATTTCCCGGAAAGAAGGTCCCTGGCCTGACCTCCAGATCATCGCCTGAAACTACCGCGGAGAGCAGTAGAGAAACGGAAGCTTGGCGGCTAGAAGGGAACCCTAGTGAAACACCCGGAACTATTAGCCAATCTCTTGGAGGCCTCAGAGGTCATACTTGGCGCCTGCGCAATAAGGTCAAGGTCTCCTGTGTGGAATTTTGGGGCCGGTGGTGAGCTGAGGAGGGTCGGGCAAAGAGTTGCTTTCGTCTAGGGTTCGATAACTGTATTTGCCTGGGAGCAATACAGAGCTGCCGGCAAAAACTCTGAAGCAACGGCTGTTCGTGTACCTTGTAGTGGGAAGATGAAATGCGCTCTCCTATTTCTCCCTCTCCTTCCACTTCTCTGTTTTCTTTCTTATTTTCACACATCCTAGGTTGTGTGACTCTAGGGAAGAGTCCTCTGACCCACTTTGGAATGCCGTCTTTCTCCCCTTCCGTCTGTCTGCTCATCTAATAGTCAGGATCTCTGCCAGAAGGCTTCCTTAGTACTCCTTGGTTGAGTTAAGAGCGTTATTTGAAGCTCTCTAGTCTCTCTGCCCCACAAACTGGGAAGCTTCTTCAGGGAGTTGGGATCGGACTTCTTCTGTCTCTTCGGTAGTTATCTAGACTTCGCTTGGCAGGTAGTAGAAGTAAACAGTGTCCGCTGTTGAATTAATGACTTTGATTTCACCTGCTATTAAACCTACTCTTAAGCCACATCCCATAGGCAGTATATACTTTCATAAGTATTTATTGAATACTTAATAGTTCAGCTGGGAAAACAGTTCTTATTCATGAATATAATGTGCCTTAGAATTAAGGCATATGAGCAGAGAGCTCTATTTCTAGATGGTATTCTATTCACCGCCCTTCTTATAGAATATGCTTTTATTATTATGTTTTGCTATCTTATCAGTCTATGCTGTAGAATTTGCCTTTGTCACGTTAAATTTTGACATACAGTAAGCAGCCTTATAAACTTGGGTCTGATATAAGGAAGTTGGCGACAGTTGCGTTTTCACAGAGTGTAATAACTACCCCACGTGGAGCTACAGCCCCCAAAATGGATAGCAAAACACCTGGGAGAAATTTCACTTTGTCTTCTGTGTTTCAGTGCAGTTGGCTTGTTTTTTATCTTATGGACATTGAATTGTGTAAACAAGAAGGTTTCCTTTGCAGGCTAGTTGTTAAAAATTTTAGAGACAAATTTGTAGTTGATTCATGACAAGGACTATATTTATATATATTCTTGCATAAATCTGTTCTTGGCTCCATTTTGTACACCATCCTTGTTTTTTCTCTTTTCACCTATTTATGTTACCAGTATGTTTTGTGAATCTCAGAAAGCTACTGTAAATCCTCCAACCATGGCAAGGTATAAAGAATTACATGTAGCTGTGTATTCTGGGCACTCTGCAATATTAATTTCATTGAGTCAAGTTTTGGAGTTCGTATTGATTTCCTGAGGCTGCTGTAAACAAATGACCACAAATTTGATGGCTTAAAATTACAAAAATCTATTCTCTTGTAGTTTTAGAGTCAGAAGACCAAAATCAGTATCACTGGGCCAAAATCAAGGTATTGGCTGGGCTGCATTTCCTCCAGAGGTTCTAGGGGAGAATCTGTGCCTTGTCTCTTCCAGTTTCTGGTGACTATGGGCATTCCTTAGCTTGTGGCCACGTCACTCTAATTTTCAAGGACATCATCTTCACATCTCTGCTGTCTTCACATTCCCTTATCCTCTATGTATGTCACATCTCCCTCTGTCTGTTTTCTATAAGGATACATGTAATTGAATTCAGGTACTGCCTGGATAATCTAGGAGATTCTCCCCATTTCAAGATGTTTAACTTAATTACATTTGCAAAGACCCCTTTTCCAAATAAGGTAACATCTACAAGTTCCTCCAAACATATCTTTGGAGGACATTTGTCAGCCTACAACAGGGTTAGAAACAGCCAGTCTATGATACTGGCACATCCAAGATTGTTACTGATCAGTGGAAAAGTTGGAAATTAGGAGTGGACAAATTAACATAATAGATTAAAATTTAACCTTCCTGTGAACATTGACTTCCCTAGAGCTTGGTTCATCCAGTTGTACCTCCAAGCTAAGTCTCCTTTAAGGACACTACTTATAATCAGAGATTACCAGTTATTTTAAATATAAAACGAATTATTTTCTGGACCTTTATATTTTTCACATTATAGTAGGATAACCTGCTTCTCTGTATGAAACAAAACAAAATAAAAATGGGCTAAGTCTTAGTATTCCTTTTTTGGTATATTTCTCAGAGATTGTGAAAATGAATGACTATAATGACTACATAACAAATATTTTTGAAAGTCAAGTGGTTTCCAATTCTTTGTTTTTAGAAAACTTGAAGGAGAAACTACTTAGTTTTCAGCTGAGAGTTCATTATAAATAACTAGTTATATTGCCTGCCGTATAACTCAGAGGAAGTTCAAAGAATTAGGTGATAATGCTATAACATAACCTTTTTTATTCCTGATTCTTTTAGAGCAGGTCTACTGATGACAAATTCTCTTATTTGACTTTTATGTGAGAATGTCTTTAATCCACTGTAATTCTCTAAAGGATATTTTTACTAGATACAGATTTCTGGGTTGGATGTTCTTTTCTTTCAGTTCTTTAAAGATATTCCACTATTTTCTGGTATCCTTGGTTTCTGACAAGAAATCAGCAATAATTCAAGTAGTTGCTGTCCTATATGTAACATCCTATGTGTAATGTGTAATTTTTCTGGCTGCTTTCAAGATTTTTAAAGTCTTTGGAGTTCAGAAGTTTGATTTTGATGTAGCTGGGTATGGTTTATTTGCATTTATTCTGTTTAAGGTTTCCTGAGCTTCTTGAATCTAAATCAAATTAGGGAAGTTTGGACTATTATTTCTTCAAATATTTTTTCTTTCTCTTGTCATTTTAAGACTTCAGTGACATGAATATTAGACCATTTGACAATATCTTTTCCCTTTTCTATTCTTCAGATTCAATAACTTCTATTAATAACCTATCATCAAATTCACTCAGTCTTTTCTTTGTCATTATCTCCATCCTGCTATTGAGCCCAAGTATATTTTTTAGTTCATATATTTCCTAAAATTCACATTTGATTATTTGTTATTGTTTCTATTATTCTGCTGATAACTTCTGTGTTTCTACTCATTTAGGGAGTGTTTACCATTGCCTCATACGTATGGATGTAATAGCTGCTTTAAAATCTTTGTCTGACATAGCCAACATCTGGGTCATCTAAGGTTTGGCACTTTTTGATTTTCCTTTTCTTTGAGAACTTGTCACAGTTTCCTGGTTGTTTGTATGTTAGTAATTTTGAGTTGTATCCTGGATATTTTGACTATTATGTTGTGAGTCTTTCAGTCCTGTTAAAATCCTCTTGAGAGGGTAAAATAAACTGGGGAGATTGAAATACTAGTGGCCAATGAAAGGGAAGGGTAAGGGGTATGGGATGTATGGGTTTTTTCTTTTTCTGCAGTGATGCAAATGTTCTAAAAATGATCATGGTGATGAATACACAACTGTGTGATGATATTGTGAGTCATTGATTGTATACCAGTTGTGGACTGCATGTGTGAAGATTTCTCAGTAAAAATATTTAAAAAAAAATCCTCTTGAGAATGTTAATTTTTGTTTGTTTTAGCAGGCAGTCTAACTTGGTTAGATACAGACTGTAAGTTTTATTATGCTTTCTATGTCAGCTCAATTTTCAGACTTTGCAGTGTCGCTTTGGAGATCAGGCGGTGAGCCCAGGAAAGGGTAAGTTCGTGCAAAGAATTAGGGGATCTCCTATTTTGTCTGGAACTGAAATTTTCTGTAATGCATAATCTAACTCAACCTATCTAAATAGCTCATTTGAACAACTGAAACACAGGGAGACCAGAATAAAAAAGAGATCCTTTAACCCTATATTGATTATTGTAATACCTGAATACATCCTAGAACATATTAGGCAGATAATCAGAAAGTATTGGCAAAGTCCCTTGAGGAATGGGAGAAAGGATATGGAACTATTAAACCTTACCCTCAGAGAATCCCCTGGTACTGTGTCAAATTTTAGGGACACACAAATCAATAGGCCATGCCCTTGATCCTAAGGCTTATTCTTGTGAGTCTTATGTAGGTAGCGGAGAAGCTTAGACTACCTAAAGGTATGCCTAAGAGTTACTTCTGGAGGACCTCTTATGTTGCTCAGATGTGGCCTCACTCTCTCTAAGCCCAACTCTGTAAGTGAAATCATTGCCCTCCCCTCTAAATGGGACATGATATCCAGGGGTGAAAGTCTCCTTGGTGACGTGGGAGGTGACTCTCAGGGATGAACCCAGCCCTGGCACCGTGGGATCAACAACTCCATCCTGACCAAAAGGGGGAAAAGAAGTATAACAGTGGCAGAGAGAATTCAAATAGAATCAAGAGGCTACCCTGGAGGTCACTCTTATGCAGGCTTCACTTAGACCTTGCTACCTATCATCACCTGCCAACCCCCAACCAGCACAATTCCAGCCAATCCTAAAGAACACCTAGGGCAATATATAAGATTCCACAAGGGTGCCATGTACTAGGGTAACTTTCCAGAAACCTACAACCTCCAGATGGGTCCCTGGTCCAGATAAGTCCTGAAACCTAGAGGGCCCAGCCTCTCCAGAACGTCAGGTAGTTCCATCTCCCTAACCCATGTTAGTGACAGACCCTTCTAAGATGAAAACGTAAGAATAGCCATAGCCCAAACATCCCTAAAGAAAAAGATGGAAAGATCAAAGGTGATGGTGGAGGTATACAGTGAAGATAGGATTAAACAAATGACTATGAATGCTGACTCATTAAATTGATACCTCTCCTAGTCTCCAGTATCTTAGAGCAGCTAGAAGTAAAAACCTAAAATTGTGGAACTATTGTAACCCATGTCAAACTCTGAAATATGTTATACAACTAATTGTGGTGCTGTGCTTTGAAATTTATTGCTTTTTTGTATATACGTTATTTTCTTATAGAAAAAGAAGGAAAAAAGTTGATTGTGATGATAAAAAGATATTTAAGCCTTCTAGCCTCCTATACTCTGGAGCAGCTAGAAGGAACAATCTGAGAGGATCGTATGGTAGCCCATGACAAACTCTGGGATCTGTCCTGTAACTACTTGTTGACAAGTGCTTTGAAAACTATTGCTTTTTTTCTTTGCTTTGAATATATGTTATATTATACAATAATAAAGTTAAAAAAAAAAAGAATGAGAGGATCTCTTTCTCTTTTTTCTTATACTCTCTGGCTCCTGGGGCCTCTCTTCATGGTGCTCTGGCTTATATAAACTGGGTTTTTCACAGAATTCTAGCCATCTGCACTGCCATACAGTTTCATACCACTGGGGCTGCCCATGGGTAGAAAAAAACAACAGGGATTCACCCACAGTCCTTAGAGAACATTGCTTCTTTCCCCAGTTTCGCTGTTCAGAAAGACAGGTTGTCTCTTGGGGGTTGAGGTGTCTGCTCCACCACCGCTCCTGTAATGCAGTTCTATGACACGGATAACATTGGGCAAAGTCAGAAAAGAAAAAAGAAATGAAAACTGGGGTGGGAGGTGGAATTCGCCTCACAGGTGCCTCTTTTCCTTGTTTCCAGGACAGAGAGATGGGGTTTCTTGAGGAGTTTTTGTTGCCTGTGTTTGTTGCATAGTTCCTTATTTTGGCCACCTTTGGGACAGTACTAGGAGATGAAAGAGGAAAAACAAAAGGGAACTTATCCACATTATTTGTTAAATTTCAGTTTTTTTCCTCCTCCCCAATCTTCCTGC
The DNA here is from genome assembly GCA_004026745.1 of Myrmecophaga tridactyla. Classification (NCBI taxonomy): domain Eukaryota; kingdom Metazoa; phylum Chordata; class Mammalia; order Pilosa; family Myrmecophagidae; genus Myrmecophaga; species Myrmecophaga tridactyla. Next base: position 2,630 of record PVIY010058613.1, on the reverse strand, counting down.
TCTGGTTAACTTTCCAGTGTCTCCATGCAGTGCTTTTTGTATTATGTCCAGAGTTTTAAATTGTAATTAGTGAGAAAGTTAGGCTTTAGTGGGTTTATTTCATCCTGGTCCTGACCATAAGTTATTTTGGATTTCAAGATTTCATTGTTTATTCTAGCTTTCCTTTTACTTCTCTGGTCACTATTTTTAAGTTCTTCTCTATCAACACTTTTAAAAAAGATTTTCTTACAAAATTAAGGTTGCAAAATTAAAAATCTACAGAAAATTTAAAACATAGTATAATGTACATCCTTATACTCTTTATTTAGATTCTACCAGTTGTTGGTTCTAAACGCATTTAGCTCTATGTCTTTATGTTTATCCATCTCCAATCTATATTTATGCCTTTTTAATTGACTGAATCATTTGAAAGTAAATTATAGACATCATGACAGCTTATTCATAAATACTTCAGCAGGTATCTCCTAAGAATAAGGACATTCTCTAATATAATCATGATACCATTATTACCAACATTGATATGATTAATGTTGATTTAATATATCGCCTAATATATAATTCACATTAAAATTTCCCTAATTGTTCCAAAATTGTCCTTTATAATTATGCATTTTAAAAATCTTATAATCAATCTAGAATAGTTCTGCCTTTTTTTGCCTTTCCTTTTTTGGTTTTTAAAAACAAACTTTTAAAAAATGCAGAGATAGTAGTGTGGCAGAGACTGCTAGTTGTCTACCTCTGAATCCAGTGTTGACATCCTCATTTGTATCAGGATCTTAATTTTTCATTGGGCATATTGCCACCCATCTAAAAGACTGTATCTTCCAGCCTTTTTTACAAGACATAGAAATGTGTCGAAGTTCTGGCCAATAAAATGTAAGCAGAAGAATATGTGGCATTTCTAGGAAGTCTTCTTACAGGGGAGGGTATACCCTTTTTTGTCCTTCTTCCATTCTGCTGCCTGGAAGATAGAAGTGATGACTGAAGCACAGGTATGCAATCCTAGACTATGAGAATGAGGGTACCTAAAGATGTGTAGTGATGAACTGGAAGGAGAGTGGAACCCTGTTGACATCGTAGACCAGTCCTACTAAATCTTGACTGCTATCTCTGGACTTCTTTTGCAGAAAAGAGAAATAAACTTATACTTTATTTAAGCCACTGTTATTCTAGTTCTTCTCACTGTTATGTTCAGACAAACTTTAAAAAATACAGCATATTTATTGAAAAATTAATTAAAATAAATTAGGAAAATAGAAGGTCAAATATAAAAGTCTTTTTGCTGTTGCCTACCCCAAATCCTACTCTCCAGAGATATCCACCATGGCTATCAAATTTGGTATGTTCTCCTTCCACATTTTTTTGCATATCAATCATTATTGTCTCATCATAGTCATCATTTTCATCACGTCACCACCACCACCATCATCATTGTTACCATCATCATTCTTGTTCTCAATCTTTATCCATCTATCTATCTATCATTTGTCTCTTATCTGTCTGTCTGACATTAATCCATTGAACAAGCAGGATTTGTAAGAAATAATCAAAATGCAACTTAATATTTGTCTTACTCCTGCCTCTTTAAAATTTGTTTGGTAAGAAAAATTTACACTCTCCCTGTAGCTGAATTTTCTGGTTGGTTTAAGCTTCATTAGATTAAAGAAAGTCCCATAAGTTTTCCTGGTGGTGCGGGAGATGACTCCCAGGGATGAGTCTGGCCCTGGCATCGTGGGATCAACAATGCCATCCTGACCAAAAGGGGGAAAAAAGAGTAACAAATAAGATATCAGTGACTGAGAGAGTTCAAATAGAGTCGAGAGGCTACTCTGGAGGTCACTGTAATGCAAGCTTCTGTTAGACATTGCTACCTATCATAGCTTGCTAAACCCCAACCAAAAACCATTCCTGCCAATCCTAAAGAATACCTAGGGTGTTACATAAGATTCTACAAATGCTCTATGCACTAGGGTAACTTTTCAGAAACCTACAACCTCCAGATGGGTCCCTGGATCAGGTAAGTCCTGTAATGCAGAGGGGCCAGCCTCTCCAGAACATCAACTAGATCCCCCCTCCATTCCATATTATTGACAGCCCCTTCCACCATGAAAAAGTTAGAATGGGTATAGCCCAAATACCCCTAAAGAGTGGGAGAAAGATCAAGGGTGATGGTGGAGTTATATAGAGAAGGTAGGGTTTAACAAATGAGTATGCTTGCTGAATCATTATTTTGATATTTCTCTTAGTTTCCAGTATCTTAAATCAGCTAGAAGTAAAAACCTAAAATTGTGGAATTGTAACCCATATCAAGCTCTGAAATAAATTTCAGAGTTTTGAAATTTGCTTTTTTGTATATATGTTATTTTTCACTGAAAAGAAAAAGAAGTTGATTGTGATGATAAATGCACAGCTATATGATGGTATTGTGAAACCCTGATTTACACTTTGGATGAATACATGGTATATGAACATACAATATATATCAGTAAAGTCCTTGACTTTTTTAGTCACCATGTCTTCCATGAAGTAAACGAAGCTTAAGATTTGGGAACACCTTGTTTGTATAGCCTCATGCCTCCTTGTGGTAGTTAGTCTTATTTGTTATCATGGCTTGGCTATAGCATACAGTT
>PVIY010058612.1:0-12393 GCA_004026745.1 Myrmecophaga tridactyla | reverse complement strand
AGCTCAGCCCAGGCCTTTGGAGATGGAGAAAGAAGTCACCCCGGGGAAAGTTGTTGGAACCCAAGGGCCTGGAGAGAAGACCAGCAGAGACCATCCTGTGCCTTCCACGTAAGAAAGAGCCTCAGTGGAAAGTTAGCTGCCTTTCCTCTGAAGAACCAACAAAATAAATCCCCTTTTATTAAAAGCCAGTCCGTCTCTGATATGTTGCATTCCTGCAGCTAGCAAACTAGAACAGCAGTGATCTCCATAAATACAGTATCCTCACTGAAAATACTTGCATATTATAAGTGAAGTCAGTACCACTACCTCAGATGTTGTGTCTGACAGCCTTGGCTCTCAGGAGATCAGCTATATCCTTCGTGTCCTTGGACTAGCCGCTTGCCTGCAATCCAGACATTTTCACAGAAGTGGCCAACTGCTATATCAGCATTGCCCTCCCAGCCCCTCGGGGCTCAGGAACTGGTGAGTTTCACTTGTTCCTGGCCTTTGAGACTTTGCAGTCTGTAGCCTGGTATAATTCCAGAGGTTTTCTGTGAGGAGATCTATAACTTAGAAAACCTTCATCGGCAAGGCCTTGAACATTGGCTATTGGGTCATTTGGGTCAATTCAGTAAGTACTTCATTAGCTTCTTTGGGCCTTGCCCTGTGGTATACCAGAGGTACCAAGGAATCATTTAGTCTCGTCCTTGCCCTTTAAAGAGCTCATCTTGTTGGGGCCATAGGGCTTAGGTATAGTTAATGGTTTACAGATAGAGTGATGATTGAGGGACAAATGGACATGTGACTCCTGTGATACAATGGGAAGTGCAATATCTGTGAAAATATTCTAATTATGAGGAAACAATTAGATAAATAGGAATTATGGGACATTCTACAAGACAACTGGTGTAGACTCTTCAAAAATATTAATGTCATGAAAGGAAAAAAGGCAGAATTCTCTTCTATATAAAAGAAGACCAGAGAAACATAACCAACAACCTAGATTGGATTTTGGACCTGGAGACTAAAACCTATAAAGGAAATTTTTAGAGTAGTTGGAGAAATCTGGATTTGGGCTATGTATTTGATAATATAATCAACAAGATTAAATTTCTTGGTTATGTAATGCTATTAAGGCTATATAGCAGAATATCCTTGTTCTTAAGTGATGGCTGTGGACATATTTAGGGGTAGTCACATGGTGATTCTAGCTGAAAACTATATGGATGTTTACTGTACTGACCTTTCAGCTTTTCTGTAGGTTTGTGAGTTGTTTTTTAATACAAAATTGGGAGAGGGAACTCTTTATTTTGGGGGTCCCAGCTATATGCTTAGCTCTGTGCTGGGCATTTTTCATATATACTTTCATTTAATCCTCAAAGCAACTACATTTCAAGAATGAGAAGATCTGAGGTTTATTTGTATAATTTGGCCAAGATCCAATAATGGAACTGGATTTCAAAAGCAAGTATTTCCAACACCAAAGTCTATGCTTTTTCTCCTAATCAATAATGCTATTTAAATCCCATGGAATTTAGAGCAGGTAAAAGCCAGATTCTCTGGGAGGCTATTTGAAGAGTAGTTAGTAATGGCCTATCTGAGGTTAATGATACTTTGTCTTAACTAACCCAGTAATGGTTGCTATGGTAATGACCTTTTGTGCTACTCTTTTAAACCACCAGTGCCTCTCTTTTGTGGCTTATGGAGCTTCAGTGCCAGAAACACTAATCTTGCTCTAAGCTTTGCATAATGGGGGCCTGCCTTGTACAGTGTCAACAGAACTCAGGGCTACTGACCATGAATTAGAGGAATGTGCTATGAAAGCAGTTCTAACAAGATCTTTCAAGAACTCCTGCTTCTTGGATAGGAACGATCTTTGAGACATTGTGCTTAATATCAGACTAATCCCTGGGAATCAATCAAATGCTGATAGTCAGTAAAATATTGATTAGCTCATATTTTAGTGGGATTTCTGTCCATTATGTAGTGTATAGTATGGATGATAGCAATGTCATTCAAGGGAAAAATCGGTGCCCACTATGTGACAAACTAAGCAGTCAATCCCTGCACTTAAAGAACTTTGTCTAATGAGGAAGGGAGACTTGCAATAGTTATAATACAAAGTAACTGCCAGAATAGAGGCATGTTTGGATCATAATAGTATCTCAATATACCTGGATGAGATAGGAAAGTATTTGTAGAGGAGATCAGCATTTGCACTGAACTAGATAAGATAAGAGTGTGCCAGGCAGACATGGGAGGGAAGAGATAAAAGAGGGCTCAAGATGTGTTTGGGGATCTACTAATTAGTACAGCGATTCTGGAGTATAAAATTATGGACAAGAGGAGGGGAATGATGGGAGATATGTGAATAGTTAGGCACAGTGTCCCACAGAGAGTCTCCCATCATATCTAACCAGGGTCATCCTAGCTATATGTCCTTCCACTGAAATGTGGGGAGGATGTTTGTATGAGTGGCCTAAAGTGGCAAAGTAATGTTCTCACCACTTAAGGCTTGATAGCTCCAGTTTTCTGGTGTGGAATTAAACCAATGTTTGACTCTTCAACAGGCTTCAACTCCAGAGGAGTCTCGAGATGAGAAGAAAGATAAAGAAGGGACCGGGCCTCTAGGAAGGCAAACAGAAGGGCAAGGGCAGCAAACCTTCGTCTCTTGGCAGAATTGGTGTGGTCCTATATTGGTATTGCTACCCTGATTGCCAACTACAGCTATACTGTGGGCTAGTCAGAGGTGATCAAAGAGGTAATATTTCCAACTTCTGCTTAATATTTTATACTTTGATCATTTGTGTACCTTCTGTGTGTTCAGAACTTTGCTAGGAACCCATGCATGCTAAATAGTAACCCAATGTTAAAAGAGGCTTAAGAAACATCAAAGAGCTAGACTTTTTCCCCATTATGTAGAACCATTGACTTACTATACATGGAGTTAATTGATGACATTGTTTTCTAGAAAATTGCTTAGTTTCCCATGTTGAAATTGCCAAAGATAAGACTGGAGTCAGACAGACCAGTTAGGAATTTGATATAGTAATCAAGGGTAATATATGATTTTGGTACAGTTGGGGAAAAAAATGGATGAATTGAAGATATATATTTAAATGCAATGTTATTGAGGTATATTCCTACACCACACAATCCATCCAAGTATATAATCAATGGCTCACATTATCTTCATGTAATTGTGCACTCATCACCACAATCAAGTTTAGAACATTTTCATTATTCCCCAAAAAAACCCCAAAACATCCCATACCCCTTTACCCCCTTATTGACTACTAGCATTGGTGTGGTATATTTGTTACTGTTGGTGAAAGAATATTAAACTATTACTTTAACTATAGTTCATAGTTTGCAATAGCTGCCTTTTTCCCATATACCACTCTATTATTTACTTCTTGTAATAGTGATGTATATTTGTTCTAGTTCATTAAATAACTTTTTATATTTATACTGTTAATCACAGTCATTGTCCACCACAAGTTTCACTGTTATACAGTCCCATGTTTAAACCTCTTGCTTTCCTTCTAGTGGCATACATGACTCTAAAATTCCCTTTTCAACCACAATCACACACACAATTCAGTGCTGTTAGTTATATCAGCATACTGTGCTACCATCACCTCTATCCATTTCTGAACGTTTCAATTCAAGGTGTTTAAAAATTCTGCACATATTAACATCCCTTCCCCATTCTCTTGCATTGTTTTCCCTTCTGGTAAGCTATATTCAAGATTTTGTCTCTAAATATTATAATTAGTTCATATTAGTGCAATAATACAATATTTGTCCTTTTGTGTATGACTCATTTCATTCAATATAAAGACCTCAAGGTTCATTTATGTTGTCATGTGCTTAAAGACTTCATTCCTTCTTACTGCTGAATAATATTCCATTGTATGTATATGCCACATTTTGTTTATCCATTCATCGGTTGATGGACACTTGTGTGGTTTCCATCTTTTGACAATTGTGAATAATGCTGCTATGAACATGGGTGTGCAATTGTCTGTTCGTGTCCCTGCTTTGAATATTCTGGGTATATACCTAGTAGTGGCATTACTGGACCCTATGGCAGTTCTATACTTGGCTTTCTGAGGAACCTGTTTTGTTTCAAAGCTAGTGATAGACACTGGGTCCTGTTAGGGAAATAACACAATTTTTGGATCAGTTGATATTTGAGGAGGCCAAGAACCTGAATCTCTTTTGTTCCTCTACAGGAACCCTGTCCAGCATTCCCACAACCCTGACTCATTGGACAGAGGAATGCAGAGTTCTTAATGTTGAGAGCGTGCACCACTGTGTTTCTGGTGTGTGGCAGCTTGACTGTCAGGGCAGTGAACCTTCCAGGGCTAGAACAAGAACATGAAAAGTTATTTCCCTGATTCTCTCTGGCAACAAGGTCTGCCTCTTGACTTTCTCCTTTACTCCACAAGAGCAGCCTGTGATCTTTGCCTCTTTGATATAGTGGTTGAAGTGCCCATTGTCAATCACATGGAATTCCTGAGAGATGAGGAGCTAGAAGAAAGGCTGGAGAAAAGCAGGAAACAGCTGGCTGAGGAAGAAACAAAGATGACTGACAAAGGCAAAGAAGATAAGGAGAAGATGGATCAAAGTGCACATGTGATTCCCAGGGTTTGGCAGGATTCCTCTTTACCTCTGTTTGCCTTAACTTTCATATGGTTTTTGCAGACACATGGCAGCAAATGTCACTGAAGAATCCTAGGAAGTTAACATTCAATCTGAAAAATACTTCATTTCAAATTCACCATATACTCATACTTTTTAGGGGAAAGAATTCAAAACCCAGAGGGAAAATTATTTTCCCCAGTGTCTTGCTGGGGAAAGCTAGATCCAGAACCAAACTGTCAGTCACACTGTGTGTTCTCTGCCTTCATGACTGTGACTTGACAAGGTCATTTAGCCTGGTGAAGCGGCCTTGAATTTAATAATAAGCCTATGTTCTTGGTTGTTAAATTCCATTTCTCTAGTAACCTGCCAGTGTGGGAAGCCTTACTGAGATGACTCCATTCCATCATTTGAATAACTCAGTCATGGGCATCAGATCAGAGAAAATAGCCCTACCCCGAACCCCGTTGCTTCATGTCATTCTTTAGGGTTCAATATGATCTTGATTTAGAAGGAAGCTACCTACCAATCTACCCTTCTCTGAAACTTCTTGGCCTTAAGCAGTTTAGTGTTAAAATATAAAATACATGAAGTAAAAAATGGTAGAAATGCAAAAAAGTGAAAGACTTTAATGAAAGACTTTATTATTATCCCACTTGGCAGTTAGAGTATTACATTGTCAAAAAAATAAGAATGTTGGCTCTCTTTGCGTAAGCGGCCCTAGGTGATCGCTAAAAATAGTTTCCTAGTCACTTGATCCAGAAAACCCTTCAAAATCATGCAAATCAAGAGGTTCAGATCTTCCTGTTCACTTTAAGAACACCCGAGAAACTGCTCAGGCCATCAAGGGTATGCATATTCGAAAAGCCACCAAGTATCTAAAAGATGTCACTTTACAGAAGCAATGTGTTCCATTCCGTCGTTACAATGGGGGTGTTGGTAGGTGTGCCCAGGCCAAACAGAGGGACTGGACGCAGGGTCGGTGGCCCAAAAAGAATGCTGAATTTTTGTTGCACATGCTTAAAAATGAAGAGAGTAATGCTGAACTTAAGGGTTTAGATGTAGATTCTCTGGTCATTGAGCATATCCAGGTGAACAAAGCCCCTTAGATGTGCCGTAGGACTCACAGAGCTCATGGTCGGATTAACCCATACATGAGCTCCCCTTGCCACACTGAGATGAACCTTACTGAAAAATAACAAATTGTTCCTAAACCAGAAGAGGAGGTTGCACAGAAGAAACTAAAGAAACAAAAAATTATGGCTCGGGAATAAATTCAGTTTAAAATAAATGCAAATGAAAGCTAAAAAAATAAAAAATAAGAATATTGGAATATTCAGTTATAATAACAAGTGATCAGATATCTTAATGTGAAACTTTTTACCTAATAAACAGTAACATTCTTTCAAGCACATGAAAAAGGATTGAGAATAAGAAAATATAGCATATGGTAAATTTAAAAAAGCTAAAGAGGACTGAAAAAGCCCAAGGGAGGCAAATACATATAAATAGATAAAATTTTAAGAAATTCTTGCTAGTCTTATGGTTGTGTTTGGTACTTGTCCTATGTCCAATCCTAAGGTGATTTTTATTATTTCCTATAGTTGTTTAGTTGGCTACCAGGCAGTTTCTTCCCCAAGCTATCCTTGAACATGAATATGCATGGAGAAATTGCATATATATTTGCATACAGTGATTGTCTTTCTTTGGCCACGTGGTAAAAGCATTTTCCATCCAGGTCACTGAACTCCTACATGGTATATGTGAGGGATGGCGACTATTACAGTTGACCTCTATCTTCTGTGCTTTTAAAATTCTGCCTGGGTTTGTCTCTTTTTTTACAGTGTACTGCATCTAAGACAACTACTGAACAGAACCTCTCAAGTAATTCTTCCTGCCTTTTCTCCTTATTGACAGATCGATCGATTCTTTCTCCTGACCCTTTGAAGTAGGTGGCCCACATGGACTGAAGATGAACATTGGTGCTCTGTGGGATGAGGTAGTAGATTGTATAGTTTTAGGGTCATACCCCATCTTGGAGATAACTATACAGTCTACTGTCTTTCCCATGGTGGTACACTTCCTTCTGACTGGATTTATTCAGGTTCTTGATCTGATTATGCTGTGTTTCATTCTGGCATGTGGAGTTGCTAGGTCATGTATCCAGTTTCCTTTCCTGATTGCAGTTCTGTCCTCTGTATCTGAGTTTTGTCCTTTGGTGATTGCCATGGTGTGGTGCTTCATGAGGATACCTTTTGCCAATGGTTCCCAAATGTCAGTCCTCTATGGAAATGAAGAAAATGAGAGAAGTTTAATGAGTTTTTCACAAGCTGAAATAATTTAATTAAAAGGACTGTTAATTTTTCTTTAAATTTCAAGATTTATGTTCCTGGTTCTTTGGTACAAAATAATTTTTCTGTGATGAATACACAACTATGTGATGATACTGTGTACCACTGATTGTATACTATGGCTAGTATGTGTGTGAAGATTTCTCAATAAAAATATTTACAAAAAATAGCTTTTCTTAAAGTATTTGCAAAGTCCCCTTTGGGGAATGGTGAGAAAGGGGAAAAATTCAACTTCCCTAAGTTGAATTCTTTTTTTTTTAAATTAATGTATTTTTATTTTTACATGGGCAGGCACCGGGAATCGAACGCAGGTCCTCTGGCATGGCAGGCGAGCATCCTTGCCTGCTGAGCCACCGTGGCCCGCTCCCAAGTTGAATTCTTGATATTCTCACAAGCAGTGTGGACAACCATAGTTATAGGCTGAGCCCCCAGTCTTGGGGGTTGTTCATATGAAACTTAACCCCACAAAGGATAGGTCAAGCCTACTTGAAATTAGGCCTAAGAGTCACCCCCAGGAGAACCTCTTGTTGCTCAGATGTGGCCTCTCTCTCCAGCCAACACAACAAGCAAACTCACCACCCTCCTCCTGTCTACGTGAGACATGACTCCCAGGGGTGTGGACCTTCCTGGCAACGTGGGACAGAAATCCTAGAATGGGCTGAGACCCAGCATCGACGGATTGAGTAAACCTTCTTGACCAAAAGGGGGAAGAGTGAAATGAGACAAAGTGTCAATGGCTGAGAGATTCCAAACAGAGTCCAGAGGTTATCCTGGAGGTTATTCTTACGCATTAAGTAGATATCACCTTGTTATTCGAGATGTAATGGAGAGGCTGGAGGGAACTGCCTGAAAATGTAGAGCTTGTTAGGTCAGGGAATCGGGAAGGGCACTGCAACTGGAGCTGCAGAGGCTGTGTCGCCCCTCCCAACATGGCTTCTGGAACCGCCCCTTCCGGACACCTGACTTCCGGAACTGATGAACCGCCCTTTCTGGATGTCACCTGACCCCCTTGCTTAAAAACCGCCCACGCCATCACCCAGAGGCTGACTCACCTCCCTCCATCTTGGATTTGGTGAGCTCAGCCCGGAAGCACAGAAATAAACCCTCCCACACTTTAAATTTCCTTATCTACCTTCCTTCTTACCCTTTCGTCTCCTAATCCTTTCAGAGCTGTCTTCCAGTAGCCATGTTTCTTGATGATGATTGTATAATGATATAGCTTTCACAATGTGACTGTGTGATTGTGAAAACCTTGTGTCTCATGCTCCTTTTATCCACCTTGTCAACTGATGAATAGAACATATGGAATAAAAATAAATAATGGGGGAAAAATGTTAAAATAAATTTAGTTTGAAATGCTAGTGCTCAATGAAAGCGAGGGGTAAGGGGTATGGTATGTATAAATTTTTTTCTGTTTTCGTTTTATTTCTTTCTGAATAGATGTAAATGTTCCAAGAAATGATCATGATGATGAATATGCAACTATGTGATGATATTGTGAATTACTGATTATATATGTAGAATGGAATGATCAAAATAAGAATTTTGTGTTTGGGTTTTTTTTGTATTTTTAAAAAAATTTAAAAATTAATTAAAAAAACAAAAAATAGCTTTTCTTTTTTTTCTTTCTGTTAACGTTTTTTATTATGAAATATAACATAGAAAAAAGCAATAAATTTCAAAGTATATTTTAACAAATAGTTACAGAAAAAATTTCAGAGTTTGGTATGGGTTATACTTCAACAATTTCACATTTTTCCTTTTAGCTGCTCCAAGACAAAATATAACATATATATTATATAAAACAATAAATTTCAAATTACATTTTAACGAATAGTTATAGAACAGATTTCAAAGTTTGGTATGGGTTGCAGTTCAGCAGTTTCAGTTTTTTCCTTTTTGCTGCTCCAAGACACTGGAGACTAAAAGAAATACCAATATAATGACTCAGCAGTCTTACTCATTTGTCAAATCCTGTCTTCTCTATTATAACTCCTCCTTCTCCTTTGATCCTTCTCCCAATCTGTTACTGTATTTGGGCTATGCCCATTCTAACTGTTGAATGTTAAAAAGCAGTGTCCTCAATACGGAATAGGGAATGGAACTAGTTGATGTTATTAGAGAGGATCTCCCCTCTGGGTTTCAGGACTTATCTGGCCTAGGAGCCATCTGGAAGTTATAGACTTCTGGAAAGTAATATTAGTGGGTTACACTTTTGTAGAATCTTAGAGCCATAGGTATTCTTTAGGGTTAACAAGAATTAAGTTTGTTGGGTTTGGCAAACCTTGGTAATTAGCAATATCTAGCTGAAGCTTGCATAAGAATAGCTTCCAGAATAGCTTCTTGACTGTATTTGAAATCTCTTAGCCACTGATACCTTATTTTGTTACATTTCTTTTCGCCCTTTTGGCAAGGAAGACATTGTTGATCCCATAGTACAGGGCCAGACTCATTCCTGGGAGTCATGTCCCATGTTGCCAGGGAGAGTTTCACCCTTGGATGTCATGTCCCATATAGTGGGGGAGGGAAATGATTTTCCTCCAGAGTGGGCTTAGAGGAGAGAAGCCATATCTGAGCCACGAAAGAGGTTTTCTGGAAGTAACTCTGCTACAGAAATAAGTTTCATAACAGCATGCCTCAAGATAAAGGGCTTGTCCTATTAGGGAGTCTCTCATGTTTTAGAGAGTATCAGGGGTTTCCCTGGTGGTAAAATTTAATAGGCCCATATTTTTTTGTAGTCCCTCAATTTATTTTACCAATACTTTTTTTTTTCTAGGACACAATGAATTGCTTTTATTTCGTTATGCAGCCACATTTTAGCATTTAGTGATCCTGAATAGAAAAGTGGGAAAACACAGCCATTTGTCAGGTTAACCCTGCCAATTTCAGGGATCTGCTGTGTATACTGAATTCTTTCTTAATCCCTGTTGAGGATTGTGAGAAGCAGCAGCACCAAAACCAAAGTATGCACTGAATTCAAGGTTCTTTTTGTTCCAATTGTCAGATTCCAAATGAGTCAAATGGATTGCAAGGATAACCAAATGATAGCCTTGTTTAAAACTTCTTCAATTTTTAAAAGCAAAAGCAATTTACAAGGAAAACAATTCAGATGTATTGTGTGTGCTTACAAGTGTCTTCATGTGGCCTTTCTCCAAGTTTAATCACCAAGGACTTTGAGAGCTTGCTGGACTAAGTAACCCTGGTGAGTATTCTTTTCACCATTTCAAAACCTGAGCTAAAAGAATGCATCAGCTGATGATGACAGCAGAGGGTGGCAAGGGTGAGGACCCAATTTTCATTTCCCAGGCTGGTGGAAGTGTAAAGAAATGTGGCTCCAAATCTAAATGAGTGGCAAGTAGTAGCATAGTGAGGTGTGGAATTTAGTTCGTCCTCCAGAGCAGCTAGTGAATAGCCAGGAACAGTACAGAACAACTGCTGGGGGGCATAAGGGACTGGACACACAGCATACACCGGTCTGGACCAGGTGGGAATGGCTGAGAGTCCACACTGAACTGTAAGTATCCCCAAGCTGCACAGGCCAGTGCCTCTCCCCCACAGTCATGGCAGGCTTGTTCCCCAAGGAGAAAGAAAAAAGACTTTAGTAGTAGCAAGGTCTTAGCTCAGGCAAACTCCAATTGTGGAATTAATTAACAAATTCTGACTACTGAAAACAGGCCCCCATCATAGATAAACCTAGATAAGCACTAAAGGAACTAGGAGTTTTTGCCCACGCAGAGAGGGGGCAGGGCTGAGGGAAAAAATAAATAAAATAGGATCTTTGAGTTGGACAGCACAAAATACTGGAAAAAGGCTGCACCCCCAAGAAAAGGAAGCACATAGTGCCTGGAGATACACACAGTCATGTGCCAACTCAAGCTCTTCTTTTTTTAATCAAATAATTGTTTTATATTGCTTATATGTTGAAATGAAAATGTTTTAGATATACTGGGTTAAATAAAAGAAATTACTATGTTTATATTTACATTATTCTTTTAAAAATATTTTTATTGATAAAACAATATACATTTATTGATTGTAAACAACAAACATACAAACATTCTTTACATGGTTACAATCAGTGGCTCACAATATCATCACATAGTTGTGTATTTGTCACCATGATCATTTTTTGGAACATTTGCATCTCTCCAGCAAAAGAAAATAAAAAGAAAAAACTCATACATGCCATACCCTTTACCCCTCCCTCTCATTGGCCACTAGTATTTCCATCTACCTAATATGTTTTAACCTTTGTTCCCCCTATTATTTATCTTTTTATCCATATATTTTTACTAATCTGTCCAGACCGTAGATAATGGGAACATCAGACACAGGGTTTACACAATCATAGTCACATTGTAAACATTTTACCTTCATACAATCATCTTCGAGAAACCAGGCTACTGAAACACAGCTCAATATTTTCAGGTACTTCCCTTTACCCACTCAAATACACCATAAACTGAAAAGGGATATCTATACAATGCATAAAAATAACCTCCAGGATAACCTCTCCACTCTGAAACCTCTCAGCCACTGAGACTTTATTTTTTCTCATTTCCCTCTTAACCCTTTTGGTCAAGAAGGTTTTCTCAATCCCTTGATGCCAAGTCCCAGCTCATCCTGGGATTTCTGTCCCACATTGTCAGGGAGATTCACACCCCTGAGAGTGATTTTTTAGAACATTTAGACAATTGATCTTTGATAAGGCGATCAAGCAAACTCACCTGTGATAGAGCAGCCACTTTAATAAATGGTGTTTGGAGAACTGATTTGTCCATATGCAAAAGAATGAAAGAGAATCTGTATCTCACCCCCATACAAAAATTAACTCAAAATGGATCAAAGACCTACACATTAGAGTTAAAACCTTTTTAAGAAATCTTGTAATAGGAGGGGGTTTCCTAGACCTTACACCCAAAGCACAAGCAATGAAAAAAGAAATAGATAAATGGAATCTCCTCAAAATTAAAAACTTTTGTGCATCAAAGGACTTTGTCAGGGAAGTAAAAACTTGGAAACCACATATCACATAAAGGTTTAATATTCAGAATCTATTAAGAGATTCTACAACTTAAGACCTACAACCCAATTTAAAAATGGTCAAAAGACATGAACAATCACTTTTCAGAAGAGGAAATACAAATGGTTAAAAGGCACATGCAAAGATGTTCACCCCCACTGGCTATTAGGGAAATGCAAGTCACAACCACAATAAGATATCATCTCACACCCACTAGAATGGACATTATACTGAAAAAAATAAAGACAAGTGCTGGAGAGGATATGGAGAAAGAGGCACACTTATCCACTGTTGGTGGGAAAGTAGCTTGGCGATTATAGAATTGCTATATGATCCAGCAATCCCATTACTATATGCATATTCAGAGGAACTGAAAGCAAGGCACAAACAGAC
>PVIY010058611.1:0-12381 GCA_004026745.1 Myrmecophaga tridactyla | reverse complement strand
CCGCCCTGCTGTCCGCAGATCGTGGTGTCGCTGGTGAATGGGCGCCCAGGGGCCAGCAACTTCTCCTACTCACCACTGCTGCGCGACTTCACCAAGGCCACCAACATCCGCCTGCGCTTCCTGCGGACCAACACGCTTCTTGGCCACCTCATGGGCAAGGCGCTGCGGGACCCCACCGTCACGCGCAGGGTGAGTGGGCGGGGCAGGTGGGGGGGTGGGTGGGGGGCGGGCATGGCAGAGTCAGGTGGGGCGCTCAGGGCCCGTTTTCCGCAGTATTATTACAGCATCAAGGACATCAGCATCGGCGGCCGCTGCGTCTGCCACGGTCACGCAGATGTCTGTGACGCCAAAGACCCCATGGACCCCTACAGGTGAGGCCTGTCCTGTCCCTTCCTCCCACCCCCCCACCATGTCCCTGCCTCGTCCCCGGGCCTCCTGTTTATCCCCCTGCACAGTGAGGTCAGCTCAGAGCTGTGAGTGGGGGGGGCGGGCCAGGAGTGGCCCCTGCTGGGACAGGGCCATTTGTTCCCATCCCGGACCCCCAGCCAGCAGCCCCTCCATGCAGCCGACACTGCAGTGGGGGGAGTGGGAGACAGAACACAATCTCTGTGCTTTGAGGGTCTCCCCCCTGGTGCCTCAGGACGCAGGTGACATGTTCCTGCTACCCCTGTCCCCCTCTTGGCCCCTGTTCTAGTTTGCTAGCTGCCGGAATGCAACACACCAGAGACGGATTGACTTTTAATAAAAGGGGATTTATTTTGTTAGTTCTTCAGAGGAAAGGCAGCTAACTTTCAACTGAGGTTCTTTCTTACCTGGGAAGGCACGGGATGGTCTCTGCTGGCCTTCTCTCCAGGCCTCTGGGTTCCAACAGCTTTCCCCGGGGTGATTCCTTTCTGCATCTCCAAAGGCCTGGGCTGAGAGAGTGTTGAGATGAGGTATGCTGAGCTGCCTGGGCTGTGCTACATTGAGCGCTCTCATTTAAGCACCAGCCAATTAAGTCAAACGTCATTCATTGCAGCCGGCACGCCTCCTGGCCGATTGCAGATGTAAATCAGCAACAGATGAGATTCATGTACCATTGGCTCATGTTCACAGCAACAAAACTAGGTGCCTTCACCTGGCCAAGTTGACAACTGAATCTAACTACCACAGCCCCCAAACCCACAGTAAGGGCCAGGCCTTGGATGGTGGGCCAGTCCAAAGACCCCGGTCTGAACAGTTCCTATCTCCTGGAAGCCCCCCTTCCCGGGCAGCGACCTGGCAGCACACCACTGGGATGCCAGGGGAGCACCTGCACCAAGCTGTGCTGGACATTCTGCCCACGGCCAGGTCCGGGGACTCCAGGCGCCCTAAGTAGGCAGGCTCTCGTCTAGGTCAGCAGTCGAGCCTGCTCTGCTGCCTAGTGTGGGGCTGGGTGCCCCCACCCTCCTTTTCCCCTTCACCTCCTTACCTACTGCGCTTCTCTCTTCCCTCAGCTCCTTTCTTCCCCCTCTACCCTCCCCCTCCCTTTTTCTTCCCCCTCCCTCCTTAATTCCTTCATTTCGTTCCTTCAACAGCTGTGAGCTGGGCTTCTTCCACATGCTGGCTCTGAGCCCGGCACTGGGGACATGGGTGGGGCCCCGCCTAGCTGTCGAGCACCTGTTCCAAGGGAGACGCCAGGAACAGGCAGCATGTTAACCAGTGGAGGCCCCCCAGCAGGGCTGAGTGCTGCACGGGAGACAAAGTGGGAGCAGAGCTGGGCAGAAGGTGCTGGTGAGAGGCACGGCAGACCCTGGCACGGGGAGCCCGACGAGGCTTCCAGAGTCCCCCCTCCGAAAACTGCTAAGCACTTCCACAAGGAGCTGGCCTGCTTGGCCTGGCTTCCTCATCCCATTCCCAAGGTCAAAGCAGAGCCAAGTGGTGAACCCCAAACCTCTTTAGACATAGCCAGTGGTTTGAAGGAGGGGCAGCTTGGTTGTCCAAGCTGGGGGGTACAGATTCCTGCCAGCATGGTTTCAGGTTTGCTTAGCCCACACATAAAATGCTCTGGGAAATTAAGTGCCAAATGGGAGTGTTCAACATGACTGGGAGGGGAGTCCTGCTGCAGCAGCCAAGTGGCCTCAGAGGAGAGGAGGGCCTCAGAGCTGGGAGTCAGGGCCTGACCTCCCCTGCTAGGAGAGGAGTTGCGATTCACCCTGTCTCACCTGAGCTGGGGCAAGGTCTGAGCTCATCCAGCCTGCAGGGGATGTTGAGGGATGGGTATCTTTTCCAGCACCACAACCCCAGTGCCCCATCACATGCCTGCATCCCAAAGCATCAGCCCGCACCCATCTCCCATTGCCTCTGCCTCTAGGGAGCTGTGTTCCTCCAGCATCACCATCGACATCACCTCTACCACCATCATCTCCACCACCACCATCAGTATCACCTCCATACCAAGTACCCCCCATCATCACCTCTACCACCATCAACATCACCTCTGCAACAAGTACCCCTGCCATCACTCACATTACCACCATCACCTCTACCTACACCACAATCTCCATTAAACCAGCACCAGTATCACTGTCTCCATCATCATTATCAACATAACTTCCACCACCATCACTTCCACCATCACCATCACTTCTACCACCATCATCTCCACCACCCCAACACCTGTACATCTCCACAATCACCATCAATGTGACTTCTACCAACATCATCCCCACCACCATCAATATCACCTCTATAACAAGTTTCCCCACCATCACCTACATTAGTCTCACCATCATCACCACCACCTCCTCCGCTTCCATTACCACCAGCACCAGTATCACCATCTCCATCACCACCATTGCACATCACTCCATCACTGCCATCTCATTCCCACTGCTGCCAGCACCACCTCCACTTGCCACCACCATCATTTGGAAGGCTTACTACTTACTGAGCTCTCCACTGAACCCCTAGGTTCACTCTTCCTTTTTTCTTAATTTGAGAATAATATGTTTTGTTTCTGCTGTTAAATTTCTTTTCTAGTTCTGTTCATTGTAGTAATTAGACTTACTTTTTTAACAGGGATACTTGGCCCCTGTTTGTGTGTTTGTCCTAACAAAATACAAATGTAATCAGCTGCTCGGCAATCTTCTGGATGACGCAGGGCCTTAGAACACTTCAAATTCCCCATGCTGTTATCTGTGCCATCGTTTAGTGCCATTTCCAGTGCCCAGAGAGTCTTCTGCTCATTTACCCAGTTTGTTGTTCTAAATCGTTTCTTGTCTCTGCATCCGCAGGTCTCTGATTCCTTCTTCCTGGAATGCATCCTTCAGTTGTTTTTTCTACAATGTTCTGTTAGTAATTGGCTGAATTGTCCCCCTCTTGAATGATAGTTGAACTGACTGTAGAATTCCTGGTTGGTGGCTATTTCTCTCAATACTTCTAAGGTATCCATTTTCACTGAATTATAGATCCTCTGTAGGTCATTTGTCTACTCTTTGAATGATTTTGTGACCTTTTTTGCCTTTGGCATTCTGAAAATTTACTCTGGGGTGTTGAGGGGTGGACTTACTTTATGTTGCTCAGAACTCAAGCTTCTTGAAACTGAGAACATGCATCTTCATTAATTCAATACCATTCTTGGCCATTAGCTCCAACTGTTGCCTCTTCCCCCTCTTTTCTCCTTCTGGAATTCCCACTGGACATAGATAGAAACTCCTGATGATTTTCTTCTCTCCCATAATTTCTCATATATGCTAGCTCTCAGTTTTCCAAGTAGTTCCTTCAGCTGCTCTTCTAGTTCAGTAAGTCTCTCTGTTGCTGTGTTCAGCCTACTATTTAACCTGTCTAGTTGCCTCTTTGAGTTCAGTAATTTTATTTTTTACTTCCATAAGTTGTGATTCATTCATTTTTTCACATCTGCTTTTTTTGTAGTGTTGAGTTTTAATTAATTTTTAAGTTTTTAATCTAATTGTCTTAGATCCAATTGTTTATATCTATTTTAATCTACCTCACTTTACAATTTCTATTAGGCTGCTCCATTGAATGGTCATCTTGGGGTCAACTCCACTGACCCTGCTGCATTGTCTCCTCGCAAGCTGTTCTTTAAGATGGCTTTGTCTCCATTACTCTTGGGTGTCCTGGGTTGGAAAGGGTCCCTCCAGAGTCATTTTGTGAGAGCTTTAACTGGACACCCCGAATATCACTAGCTTGGCCCACTTTTTACATTGATTTCTCAGTGTAGGGGTAACGTGACCATGTAGTTTACTGAAAATCAAACACCAGAAACAGGCATTCAGTTGCAGACCCTCAGAGCCAGGGTGGGACGGATGGACCTCCTTGTTGATCACAGGTGGACAGGTTATCTCCTAGTTCCCTTTTCCACTGGGGCTGTGGCTCTTCCAAGATGTTCCTGGATTTTGAAGGAAAATGGTGTTGATCCCCCTTGTCTGGGGTGGGGCTGAGGTGGGAGGTTGAGGCCCTGGGTCTCTCATCTTCCATGCAGACCCACTTCTGGGACTCTGCTCAGGACATGGACAGCCCTGCAGCCTTGGGGCTGGGCCCGGGGCAGGGAGTGAATGGAACCTGGGGGCAGAGCTGGGATTCCTGCTCCCGACTTGGCTGAATTGGTGGGAAGTGTGTGCCAGGGGTGGGGCTTTGGCATGGATGTTCTGGTTAATTCTGAGCAGCAGGCAGCTCCAACCTCAGTCCTTGTCACCCTGCCCACGAACCACAGGAGCTGCCCTCTAGGGTCACAGGCAGGACCCCAATTCTCCAACTTGGTGCCTACCCCAGTCGGAGGAGGAAGCAGTTCTTGGCTACTTGCCCCTGGGGAGGTGCCCTGGCATATGGGGGTGTCTGGCTGAGCTCAGGTCTACCCTGCTGAACAAAACCGGGCTGAGGGTGTGAGAAATGTGTCCTCCCTTGGGGCTGGCTGGGGAAACCCTGGGCTTGGTCTTGGGTCCCTGTCCCAGTGGGGAGGGCAGAGCTCTGTCTCGAAGGACCCAGGCTCCAGCTAACCTGTCTGTGCTAAGAACTCAGTATCCTACCCCAGGCCCTGCCCTCCGCCCCCTCCCACGCACCCACCCTCCCACAGCTTCTGCCGCCAGAGACTCTGGTCCCTCTACTGTCCGTTTCCTCATGCCTGCCATCCAGGGAAGGCCGAGGTGCCGTGGGGGCTCATTCCCTAGCTGGGACAGCGCATCTGGGGCTCTGGGGGTGCTGGGCCTGAGCGGGCACTCCTTGCCTGACAGCTGGGGAAATGGAGGCCAGGGAAGGTGGTGGTTGTTAGGGGCGGGCCGAGGGGCCCAGGTCTGGTGGGATGGGCCCCTGGCAGCTGTGCTAGGTGGGAGCCACCAAGGGTCTCAGACTCCCGGGCCACGTCCCCCAGGCTGCTGTGCGCCTGCCAACACAATACGTGCGGGGGCTCCTGTGACCGCTGCTGCCCGGGCTTCAGCCAGCAGCCATGGAGGCCGGCCACCCCAGACAGCGCCCACGAGTGCCAGCGTGAGTGAGCCCCACCTTCTCCGCACACTCATGCATGTGCTTACCCACAGGCAGTGCGGCCAGGCACTGGCCACCTGTGCCACACTTGGGGTCACCAGTGGGGTGTGGGCTGTAGTGGAGGAAGTCCCGGGGTCCCAGTGGGGTGGGCCTGGGGGCACAGCTGATGGCAGGCCGCTGTCCCCAGCCTGTAACTGCCACGGCCATGCCCACGACTGCTACTACGACCCCGAGGTGGATCGGCGGAACGCCAGCCAGAACCGGGACCTCGTCTACCAGGGTGGGGGCGTCTGCATCGACTGCCAGGTGGGTGGGCTGCTGGCTGTGCTCCGGGGCTCAGGCCAGTCCAAGAAGGCTTTTGGGGGGACCTGGCCTGAGGGACTCAGGTATGGGGGTGACACATAGGCGGGGGGCAAAGGTGGTCCTGGACTTAGCAGCCCCCGTCCCTGCCCCAGCACCACACCACCGGCATCAACTGTGAGCGCTGCCTGCCCGGCTTCTACCGCTCCCCGGACCACGCCCTCGACTCTCCCCACATCTGCCGCCGTGAGTGGGGTCTGCGCCAGTGGGGTGTCCCTGGAGAGTGGGGTCTGTGCAGGTGGGGTGCCCCAGACAGCGGGGTGTCCCCAGACAGCGGGGTGTCCCTGGAGAGTGGGATCTGCCCAGTGGGGGCATCCCTGGACAGTAGGGTCTTCCTGGGAGGGGTGTCCCAACTCTCCTCCCCACTGCCCAAATCGGAGAGCCAGAGCACGCCCCAGCCCTGGAGCATCCTGAAGCCCGAGCCCAAGGGCGAGGGGTGTGGGGCCTCACGGCGTCCTGCCCCGTGCAGGCTGCGACTGCGAGTCCGACTTCACGGACGGGACGTGCGAGGACCTGACTGGCCGCTGCTACTGCCGGCCCCGCTTCACCGGGGAGCGCTGCAGCGCCTGTGCCGAGGGCTTCGTGGGCTTCCCACTCTGCCACCGTGAGCGCCCCACCATGCTCTGCACACCCCACGCTGCTGCATTCTGGGGGGGCCAGGGCAGGCGGGGAGGGTCCTGGGCAGCCCCTTTATCTGGCCTGACCCAGCTAACACATGGTGCCTTCCCCACAGCCGTGTCCTCTTTCTCCCCCAATGACACCGGGGAGCAGGTGCTGCCGGCTGGACAGATAGTCAGTGAGTATCCCTGGGGCCCCCTGAGGCCCTCCAAGTCCTCATCCTGCCCTACAGTCCCCACTAAAGCCACCTTCCTCGTCACCAGTGTGGCAAACGCGTCCTCAGGGTGCAGGGCTCCTTTCTGTACTCCTGGGGGGGCCTCTCTCCCGGTGGGGTTGCCAGGCTTTGCTCCTGGGGGGGGGGCCCACAGTGAGGGCGTGTTGTGGCTGCAGCTGCCGTGGACGTGGCTGCGGCGGCCCTGCGCATTGACCATCTGCAGCCCCAGGTGGCCGGCTGGCCAGGCCTCGCTCGCTCGCTTCCCCCTGAGGCTTTCCTTCTGCTCACCTGGTGGCCATGTCCTTCCCGTGTCCCCATGGGCTGTTTCTCTCCCAGGCGGTCTCCTGCCCTCCAGTCCTCAGGTTGTCCGTAGACATCCTGAAAGTGACAGTTCAAAGAGACAAAAATTAAGCAGGACTTAATTTAAACCACAATTAATAATCTTGCTTTAACAGAGGATACAGAGAAACCCAGGGCTGGCCTGAAACTGTAGCCCAGAAAAGCCACCCATTTTAAACCAATCTTGTGGGTGCAGGTTTGCTGCTGGTGGGACCTTTTGATTAAGGTGGTTTCCGTGGAGATGTGACCCCACCCACTCACAGTGCGTCCTGATCCACTTACTGGGCTCCTTTAAGAGAGGGACATTTTGGAGACAACAGACAGATGCTTGGAGAGCCAACAGAGAGCAGAGATATGAACCACACACAGACGTTTGGAGATGCTGAGCCAAGAGAAGAACCCAGAGTCTGCCCTGGAGGCGCTAAGTGGGGTAGACAGTAGAGTTTCTTGATCTCTGACCCGGTCATGTTTACACAGCTCCCCTAATTCCAAGAATTGTCCATATCTTGGGTTCCTTGGCAGGTTTTTTCTTCACATTTACATGCTTTTAGTCCACTGGAGTCTGTCTTTGTCAGTGGCATAAAGCAGGGCTCACAGATCAGGCTTGGCAGGGCACAGGGCCACGCCGCAGCTGCTCAGCTCCAAGGGGCCTCGGCCAGGTGCACACTCACGGCGGCAATCCTTCCTAGGTAGTCAGTGATCTCAGTCTTTATTTCCTTTTTGACGCAAATCTTTTCAGAAGATCGTTTATAAACTCTAAGTGGTATCTTCCGTCTTTTTTTGTGGTTCGTCGGCTCTTGTATTAGCTCATTGTGGTCAGGTGTTGTAGCCTGATGATTTCTGCTTGTTATTTTGGGAATTATAGATTTTCTTTGTTGCCCACCAAGGATATAATCCATTTTAGATTGTTTCATCATCTTCATTTGATGAGAACATGTATTCTCTGTTGGATCCAGGTGTTTCAGTGGCTAAAGCTGCCAGAATGCAATATACCAGAAATGGATTGGCTTTTATAAAGGGGACTTGTTAAGTTAGGAATTTACAGTCCCAAGGCTGTGAAAACGTCTGAATTAAGGCATCAGCAGGAGGATATGTTCACTCTAGAAAGGCCAGTGCGTCCTGGGTTTCTCTGTCACGTGGAAAGCACGTGGTGATGACGGCGATGCTTGCTGCCCTTCTCTCTCAGCTCCTGTCTCCTCCGGCTTCCCCTCTCAGCACCTGGAAGGCCTCACTTAGCGCCTCCAGGACAGACTCTGGGTTCTTCTCTTGGCTCAGCATCTCCAAACGTCTGTGTGTGGTTCATATCTCTGCTCTCTGTCGGTTCTCCAAGCATCTGTCTGTTCTCTCCGAAATGTCCCTCTCTTAAAGGAGCCCAGTAAGTGGATCAGGACGCACTATGAGTGGGTGGGGTCACATCTCCATGGAAACCACCTTAATCAAAAGCTCCCACCAGCAGCAAGCCTGCACCCACAAGATTGGTTTAAAATGGGTGGCTTTTCTGGGCTACAGTTTCAGGCCAGCCCTGGGTTTCTCTGTATCCTCTGTTAAAGCAAGATTATTAATTGTGTTATAAATTAAGTCCTGCTTAATTTTTGTCTCTTTGAACTGTCACTTTCTGAAAACTATACAGTCGTTCTCTCTGTGACTATGATTTTGCCAAAATCCTTTGCAGTTTTCATAGCTTTGGCTTTTGACACCTCGTGACCAAACATTTTTGTCAAGTTTCACACCGCTATTTCCCGTCTGTAACAAAACCGAACAATATCCACAGCACTCGTTTTGTGCATAAAAACACTCAGCTCTTTCTTCCTTCTTCCCAGTCACCAGCATTATTTATAAGGAGCTAGAATTTTCTTTTTGGCTCACTACGATTCGTTTTCACGTTTCCTCTTGTTGCGCTTATGCCTGCAGTTGACAGTCCTTTAAATGAGTCTGTGGTTGCCCTGATTTTGCCGCACCCCGTGTTCTCAAAACGCTGGCCTTCCCCTCCCGGCATTCTTGTCCTCTTCTTGTTTTGTGCTTGCGTGGTGTAAATGCAGCAGGCGGCGAGGCCGTGGCAAGGGGTCTGGGGTCTGCAGTGTCTGAGGCTGCCCCCTGCCCCCAGACTGTGACTGCAGCGCCGCCGGGACCCAGGGTAACGCCTGCAGACGGGATCCACGCGAGGGACGCTGCGTGTGCAAACCCAGCTTCCAGGGTGCCCACTGCGAGCTCTGCGCCTCCGGCTTCTACGGTCCTGGCTGCCAGCGTGAGTTCAGCCCCGCCCACCCCCGCCCTCCCTGGGTGCCTGGCAGCAGTCCCGGGACCCCTAACCCAGTGCACCCGGCACCCTCCCTGCAGCGTGTCAGTGCTCCAGCCCTGGAGCAGCGGGTGGTGACTGCGACCGCGACTCGGGCCAGTGCGTGTGCCGGGCAGGCTTTGCTGGGTCCACGTGCAACCGCTGCGCCCACGACTACTTCAGCTTCCCCCTCTGCCACTGTGAGTCGGGGGCTCTCGGCACGGGCTGGGAGGGCTTGGGATCTTGCCTGCCCGCTGTGCCGAGGCTCCTGGTGACACCCCCTTGCCCCACAGTGTGTGGCTGCAGCCCCTCAGGGACACTGCCTGAAGGCTGCGACGACGCCGGCCGCTGCCCATGCCGGCCCGAGTTTGACGGGCCCCACTGTGACCGCTGCCGCCCTGGCTACCACGGCTACCCCGAATGCCACGGTGAGTGGGATGGGGGGCACGGGGCGGTGGGCAGGCGCTGGGTCCTGCTGGTGCCCAGGACCTGACCCTGCCATGCCCCGCAGCCTGTGCCTGCGACCCCAGGGGCGCCCTGGACCAGCTCTGCGGGGCGGGTGGGACGTGCCGCTGCCGCGCCGGCTATGCGGGCCCCACCTGCCAGGACTGCGCCCCTGGCTTCCACGGCTTCCCTGACTGCACCCGTGAGTGGGTAGGAGGGGGAGAGGGAGGGTGCCTGCCCACTGCGTACCCTGTGTCAGCCCCCATGGGGCCCTACCTGCTACCCCCATGTGCCCCTGACCACTGCCCCCCGTGTCTCCGCTGAATGCCCCCATGTTACCCTGCCCACTACCCCCACGGATTCCCCTCGTGCCCACTGCCCCATGTGTCAGCCCCTGCATACCCAGTGCCCTCACATGCCAGTCCCCATATGCCCACTGCCGGCGCCCGCATGTGTCTACCACCCTGTCACTGCAGCCTGCCACTGCTCGCCTGACGGCTCCCTGCACGCGGCCTGTGACCCCCACAGTGGACAGTGCAGCTGCAGGCCCCGCGTGACGGGCCTGCGGTGTGATGCGTGTGTGCCTGGTGCCCACAACTTCCCTGACTGCGAAGGTAGGGCCAGCGCCACGGAGCAGGCGATGGCGTGTGTGTCTGTGTACTCATGGGCTGTGCACCTGCGATCACATGAGTGTGTCCACATGCTGTACATATGTATGTGTGTGCTGTGTGCTTCGTGTCATGTGTGCGTGTGCCACAGGTTGAATGTGTGGCCGTGCCCTGCGTGTCCACAGGCATGCCTGTGTGTTCACATGTGTGCGTTGTGTATGCTGTGTACTCACATGCGTGTGCTCCATGGTGGAGGCATGTGCCTGCCAAGTGTGTTGCCATGTGTGGGAGATGTGCGTGCCGTCTCCCCGGGCCATGGGGTCCTGGTTGGATTGCCGCCAGAGTGACCACAGCCTGCCATCCGCCTACAGCTGGCTCCTGCCACCCCGCGGGTCTAGCCCCACCTGATCCTGCCCTCCCTGAGGTGAGCCCCAGTCTGCCTGCGGTCTGAGGTGGGCAGGGATGAGTGTGAAAACCTCACACCCAGGGGAACCCCAGCCCCCACCTGCTGCTTGGTTTCGATGGCAACCTCCAGGCACCTTTGCACCTTAGGCTGGTCCTTAGCCTGATTCCAGGGGGATGCCGGGGATGGGGCAGTGCAGAAGCCATGCTCCAGGATGGAGGGTTTGTGTGTAGGAGGGCAGGGACCCACTTTGACCGTCTCCCTCTCCCAGACTCAGGCTCCCTGCATGTGCCGGGCTCACGTGGAGGGGCTGAGCTGTGATCGCTGCAAACCCGGGTTCTGGGGACTAAGCTCAAGCAACCCTGAGGGCTGCACCCGTGAGTCTTCCCAAGTCAGAGCTGGAGTGGGTGGGGGGTGGAGGCCACTCTGCTGAGACTCCTGGGTAAGGATGGGATCTAGCCCCTGCCCCCACCCTGCCCTGTCCCTGAGGCCTGCTCTGCCCCTCCCCTAGGCTGCAGCTGTGACCCCCGGGGCATGCTGGGTGGTGTGGATGAGTGCCTGCAGGTGAGTGAGATCCAAGGGCCTGGGGGCTGGATCAGGGGCAGCCCCCTCCCCAGCCTGCTCCCACCTTCTCCCTTGGCCCCAGGGCTCTGGGCAGTGCTTCTGCAAGCCCCATGTGTGTGGCCGGGGCTGTGCGGCCTGCAGGGATGGCTTCTTTGGGCTGAACCAGGCTGACTACTTCGGCTGCCACAGTAAGTACCCCTCTCGGGACCCTGGAAGCTGAACCTGAGCTTGGCATGGCCCAGATGTCATACTGGCAATCACTGGGCTGTTTCTGGGTGCCTGGTTAGGCTGTGCTATGGTGGGAAGGGGTTGGCACTGGATGGGTGGTCCCCTGGACAGCCCCTGGCCCAGGCACATGTCACAAATTAGCCCCAGCGCTCCTAACCTAGAGTCCCAAGCCCCTGGGGGAGGTGGGTGGAGCCAGCTTGAGCGCAGCAGCCACAGTAGCTGCCCGGCTGCTGGGCGGTGCCACTGGAGTTGACTCTCTTGCCCTGCAGGCTGCAGCTGTGACGTCGGGGGGGCCCTGGGCCAGGGCTGTGAGCCGAGGACGGGTGCCTGCCGCTGCCGCCCCAACACCCGTGGCCCCTCTTGCCAGGAGTGAGTATCCTCCCTAGCAGTCTTCCCCAGGGCATAGAGCCCCCTGAGGCCTTATCTGCTCTAGCCTGGGCCGGGACCCCCCCCCCACTGTGGCTGGCCCACCCCTGCCATGTGCGTGACCCCCTCCGTGCTCTCCCCCGGAACCAGGCCCACGCAGGACCACTTTCTCCCCGACCTGCACCACCTGCGCCTGGAGCTGGAGGAGGCGGCCACGCCTGAGGGCCATGCTGTGCGCTTCGGCTTCAACCCCCTCGAGTTTGAGAACTTCAGCTGGAGGGGCTATGCCCAGATGACGCCCATCCAGGTGGCACGGCCATCCTGTCACGACCCGGGCTGGGGGCAGGACGGGGGCAGATGGGCGGGGAGGGGCCAGGTTGGGAGTGACCCTGGTCTTCCGCCCACACCCAGCCCAGGATCCTGGCCACGCTGAACGTGACCTCCCCTGACCTCTTCCGGCTCATCTTCCGATACGTCAACCGCGGCCCCATGAGCGTGCATG
>PVIY010058610.1:0-12393 GCA_004026745.1 Myrmecophaga tridactyla | reverse complement strand
GAGAGAAGTCCTGACTGTGTTCACCATGTGCCTTCTCACTTGAGAGAGAAACCCTGAACTTCATCGGCCTTCTTTTTTTTTTTTTTTTTACATGGGCAGGCACCAGGAATCGAACCCGGGTCCTCGGGCATGGCAGGCAAGCATTCTTGCCTGTTGAGCCACCGTGGCCCACCCATTCATCGGCCTTCTTGAATCAAGGTATCTTTCCCTGGATGCCTTAGATTGGACATTTCTATAGACTTGTTTTAATTGGGACATTTTTCTTGCCTTAGAACTGTAAAATAACAACTTATTAAGTTCCCCCTTTAAAAGCTGTTTCATTTCTGGTATATTGCATTCCAGCAGCTAGCAAACTAGAACAATCAGTAATTCACAATATCATCACACAGTTGCATATTCATCATCATGATCATTTCTTAGAACATTTGCATCTATTCAGAAAAAGAAATAAAAAGAAAACAGAAAAAAAAATTCATATATACCATACTCCTTACCCTTCCCTTTCATTGATCACTAGCATTTCAAACTAAATTTATTTTAACATTTGTTCTCCCTATTATTTATTTTTATTCCATATGTTCTACTCATCTGTTGACAAGGTAGATAAAAGGAGCATCAGACACAAGGTTTTCACAATCACACAGTCACATTGTGAAAGCTACATCATTATACAATCATCTTCAAGAAATATGGCTACTGTAACACAGCTACATTTTCAGGCAGTTCCCTCCAGCCTCTCCATTACATTTTGACTAACACGGTGATATCTATTTAATGCATAGGACTCTGTTTGGAATCTCTCAGCCATTGACATTTTATTTTGTCTCATGTGAATTGATTCTTAATGTTATAGGTAATGAAATTCTTGAACATGTAACTTACTGTGCACCCAAATATAAATGTGTATTCACACTTGATCATAGGCCAGTGGATGACATAGTGGGGGAGGGGAGGTTGGTGATGTGCTCTTAGGACATAAGTAAACTTACAGCTACAATAGGAGATGCTGAGTATAAGACCTTCAACAAGGTGAATTTTCTAAAGGAAGCCAAATTTCAAATTCAGCTGGCTCAACCATTATCCCTTCCCTGGTTTCCTGGTTCTCTCCCTCATCACAATAAACATTTTCTCTCAGTAAGGAATGAGATGGTTCATCTTTATACTTTGCAGGATCTAGACAATGACACTGTGCAGTGAAACGAACATAAGCATGCTTAGCATTTCATACCTATCCAACAGATTTTCAAAGTGTTTTCAGAAGTTACTAATTGCACTGATAGTAAGTTCTGAGCATGGTGTTTTCAAGTTTTTCTTTGATATTGGGAATAAAGTCAATAAAGGCGGTTGTCACTTTAGGCTAAGTTTATCTATTACTGTTTCTTCTTTTAATTTCTTTTTCAGTTTTCTTTGATAAATAACTCAAATAAAAGTTGGGCTGACATTTTCCTAAAGAAGCCATAATCAATATGTATGTTAAGTGGGTTCAACCATTTCAATTTCAGTCATTTTGATTTCAATGTTAAAAAAAGCTTTAAACACAATCATAAGCTAATCTTTATTCCTCTGGGATCACTAGAACATTACATATATCATATTCTTTTATATCACTAAAGTTCAAATAAAAATCTTGAAATTGTTGCATCATACAAATTTTAAAGGACTTCATCAGAGCTGAAAACGTTATTTTGCAAAAAGTAAGAACTATTCTGCAAATTTATGCATACTTTGAAAATGTTTTCACTATTTAAAGAATATTTTCTTATTGAATAGTAATAATATAGAATTACTCCTAAATGTATTTGCATCACATTAATCCTAAAATGAATAATTGCTAATGTAGCAAAAACTGAAGCCAAATATATATTCAAAGTATGTTTTGGCAAAAATATTTTCAATAAAAAAAATTAACAAATTTAAACCACATTTGTGTTTATAGGAAAATGATTCATTATTTAGAATAAACTTGTCTATGTAGAGAGAAGTCTAAAAATCATTTTTAACATATGCCCAAACATAAAACACTTCAAGAAAATGTTATCATTTATTAAAGAAATAAGGGGCTATCTTCGTTTGTCAGGACTGCAGTAACAAAGTATAGCAGGATGATTGGGTAAACAACAGGAATTTGTCTCATTATTTTAGAGGCTAGAGATTCAAAATCAAGGTGTCCTTAGGATCACACTTTTTCTGAAGTCTGTAGGGGTCTGGAGGTGGCTTGCCATGAATCCATAAGTCAATCTCTCCCTCCATCATATGGCATCTATCTCCTCTGTCTCCTGCCACTCTTACTATCATCTCCCAATTTCCTTTGCACATAAAAAAGGCTCCAGTCATATTGAATTAAGGCCCACCCTAACTCACTTTGGCCTCATCTTGATAGAATCTTTGAAGATCGAGTTCATATCCACAGGGATGAGGTTAGGACTTGAACATGTCATTGTGAGCGACATGATTTGATCTATAAGAGGGACACTGGAATGGCAGGATCTTGAATACGGTGATCCCCTGTCACCATTTGCAACCCTGCCATGACTTCTAGATTGGATTGCAGGGTGTCAGCTTTGTCAAACAGCAACCAATGCCCCAATTATAGGATCAGAGTCATTAAGTTACAGTAGAGCTTGAGGTCGATCAGATGCCTGCTGATCATTTTAGGTAGAAGGTAAGTTGGCTGTTGGGAATTAACACAGGAGTTGATAAGCCAGCTACTCATTTTTCTCAGACGTTAGTTATTCCTTCACCCTACACTGTGTTTTTGTGCTTCTCTCATTTCTAAGGTCAATTCTTTATATTTTCCTGGTCTAGTTCATCTGCAACTTGAGCTTTTTCCTCATTCTACGTTTTATTGGCACCTTCCAGAAGGTAATGGAGGGTTTTTTCCCTTAACTAATCCAGTGACTGGTATAGTTTCATGACCATGATGTCATGTATAAATATAAGATATACTACAAACCCCAAATTGCCTTAACAATGAAAATTCCAATAAAAATCATAGGAAATTCCAATAAAACATCTCTCGCTATACTTATTTTAACGCGATGAGAGTTGCAGAGTGACATCAGAGAAGTTACAGGTACATTTTGATTTATAATTAGTGAGCACTTTTCTTCTAACATATAACTTGGTTAGCTTTTAATGTGAGAATATGCCTCAAACTGTACAATCTCATCTTTCAGAAATGTGATGTAATTCAAGGTGCTATTGATGCCAAATGATTTCCCAGAAATTAAGTGTCATCCATAAATATATGATTTATTCATGTTGAAAAAATGGAGCACTATTAAACTGTAGTTGAGGAATGTT
Source organism: Myrmecophaga tridactyla (assembly GCA_004026745.1). NCBI lineage: Eukaryota > Metazoa > Chordata > Mammalia > Pilosa > Myrmecophagidae > Myrmecophaga > Myrmecophaga tridactyla. Next base: position 9,090 of record PVIY010058610.1, on the reverse strand, counting down.
ATGCTAAATATTGAAATGCAAAATTAATTGACATTATTTTCATGTTCATTATTTGCTAGAGTATATTTTACTGTGTAAGTTTCGGCTATCCGTTGTAGTGAAGATGTGGTACAAAGGAAGAACCCAGCTCTGTTATTGGCTAGTGGTGTGTCTTTGGACAAGTTCCTGATTTCTTTGAGCCTCGGTTATATCAGCCAGGTTATTAGGAGCATCACACGTGTATTATGCAAAATAAAATGTGCCTTATGCCAAATAAAATGTATATAATGACTAATAGCAAATGCCTATTCTTAGTGGTTACCAAAAAAAAGGCATTTTTCATTCGTAACATCATCAATATCATTCTTAACAATACTGTAACCACATGGACAATACCCATTATCTGGTAGCGTCATTCATTATTAAAAAATATACAGGTGAAAAACTAACCACAATTACTCCTGTACACATGAATTTACAAAGAACATGATTATACAGATAACAGATTGAAACATTTTAAATCATCTAATTCTCTACAAGCAAATTAATTATTTGTTTAGTTCAGGACATCAGGTTCCTATCACACACAACCTTTCACCCAACAACTGAAATGACTGACTAGATAACTGTTTCCTCCCTCTACAATGGTCCAGTTGTAGTGAAGTATATGTTGACAATTCAAACCAACTAAAGCATGGTCTCATTGATTTAAAATCTATTTACTTTTTGAAATTTACCATTATTTTTGAAAGCACAAATCTGAATTAATTTCAGGTCACAGCAGCATTTATAATATGTAATATATAAAATTAAAAAATACTTTCCTCTATAATTCTTTAGGATCACTGATTATTGTCAAGCATTATTGTCCTCTTTGCTGAGTATTCTGAAGGAATATAGGACCATAGTCTAATGTTTGCTGTATTATGTCTATAGATACTTAAGCAAGTTCTGGGTCTTTTCTGAGACTACACAGAGATGATGAGTTAAACTGATCCCACAGCAAGTACAAGTATAAGAGGTTTACTTGCTCACACTTTCATCTATCGATATATGATGTATTCAGCAAAGTTCAATAAAGCACACACCATATCAACTATCAAGGAATCTTATGAGAAAGGATCTTTCCTCTCCTTTTGTGAGACCATTGGGGTACACCTCTCACCTTTCCTCAAACCTGAGTAGAGGAGGTTGGATGGAGTTCTTAAAATATGATTAAAATAGCAAACTTTTAATATAAAACACCATTCAATATTTCATTTTAGCAAATAATATTAAGCAAAATTTTGTACAAATACCATTCTAAAATTGATGCTCAAAGTTCACATTATTTTAATGAAAATCTTTAGAATTTAAGTCACACTTTTAAAAGCAACAAATAATCTGAAGTTCAGTTTCCTGCTACAGATCATGAGAATTAGCACGTAGCTTTGAATTTGCGAAATTCATCAACCCTGACAGAATAACAGAAGCTGGTACAAATATGAGCCATACAATATTCTTACTTTGTATTTAGATGTTTGGATTAAGGAAGTTCACATAGAAACAGGGGCCTGGAATTGTGTAAAACTAAAGGAAAAAATCAAGCATAAAATTCTCAAAGATTCTCTTTCCAGCTGTGTCTTGGGCAGGTCATGGGACTTTTGAGAACTCCTATTTTCCTCTCTCTTCTTTCTTTTTGAATGGGGATTCTAAGCCTTACATATATCCTTGAATATTGAGGTAATCAATTGAGATGCTACATGGAAAAAGGTCTGGTCACTATTAAACTGTTGGTTATTAACACATAGGTGACAATTAAAAGCTTCTCAAAAAAGATATTTTCATCTTCTTTCCCATTGTGCCCTTGCATTAGAAAAACAAGATCACTGAACATCTTGTTACTAAAGAAACTATTTTAAGCAAATGAGTTGTCACCAAAGCAAAGTAAAGAAATGCCAATTTTTAATTGCTTCTTCAACTCAACATGGTATACGATTCATCTTTCTGGATACAAATGCATAAATATATATATATATATATATCCACCTTATTGAAGTCTTAGAAACAAATGAAGCCCATACAGCTGGTTTTCCCCAAATAGTTCACATCTGTAGATCTATGTCACAAATGAGATGCCCTTAGGTGATCTCTGGAGGGTGCAGGTCACAGGGCAAATAAACTCCAAAGTGTGAGTGGGTGGAAACCGCCATAGCCTTTGACAAGAGCTGTAGCAACAATTTCACCAAAAAGTCTACAGCCCTTGAGACCATGAAGAGTTCTGGGGACCTGAACTAAAAGTTAGGCAACCCAGGGCAAGCTGGAGGAAAAGTAATATAATGTGAACTTCCTGCAGTTTAAGCCTTAGCAGATGTCCTGTGAGCATTGACTGGCAGTGAGGAAAATAAGATATCATGATAAAGAATAATGCATACATAAAGACATCATAAGAGACAAAAAAGGACACTGTATATTAATAAAAAGGATAATTCACCAAGAAGAAATAGCAACCATAAATGTTTATGTCCCCAATCAAGGCGCTCCAAAGTACATAAGGCAAATATTGACAAAACTAAAGGGAGTGATAGACATTTCAACAATAATAGTGAGAGACTTCAATACACTACTCTCCTTTATAGACAGAACAACCAGACAGGGGATTAACAAGAAAATAGAGAATTTAAACAATTTGATGAATGAATTAGACCTAACAGACAAATATAGGTTATTACACCCCAAAACCAGGATGTACATTCTTCTCTAGTGCTCAGGGAATGTTCTCCAGGATAGATCATTTGCTGGGGCAGAAAACAGGTCTTTATAAATTTAAAAAGAAAGACATTTTTCAAAGTACTTTCTCTTATCATAATGGAATGAAGCTGGAAATCAATAACCACCAAAGAATGAGAACTTTCACAAATATTGAAATTGAATATGAGAATTAGTACGTAATTGAATAACACACTGTTAAATAACCAGTGGAACACAGAAGAAATTGCTAGAGAAATCAGTTACTAACTGGAGATGAAATGGAAATGAGAATATGGCATTTCAGAACTTATGGGATGCAACAAGGCTGTGCTGAGAGGGAAATTTATTGCCCTAAGTATCTATATTAAAAAAAGAAGTAAGACAAAAATCAAGGGCTGAACTGCTCACTTGGAGGGACTAGAGAAAGAACAGCAAACTGACCCCAAAGCAAACAGAAGAGAAATAACAACAATTAAAGCAGAGTTAAATGAATGGGGGAACAAAAGAGCAATGGAAAGAATCAATACAACCAAAAGTTGGCTCTTTGAGAAAATCAATAAAATCGATGGCCCACTAGCAAGGCTAACAAAGAAAAAAAAAGAAAGAGGATGCAAATAAACAACATCAGAAATGAGAAGGAGGTCATTAACATGGACCCTGAAGAAATAAAAAAATCATGAGGATATTATGAACAACTATATGTCAACAAACTAGACAACTTAGATGAAATGGACAAACTCCTAGAAACACACAAGCAAGCTACACTGACTTGAGAAGAAATAGATCTCAGCAAACCAATCACAAGTAAAGAGATTCAAATAGTCATCACAAATCTTCCTACAAAGAAAAGCTCAAGGCCAGATGGCTTCACAGGAGTATTTATCAAACATTCCAAAAAAAACTAACACCAATCCTGCTCAAACTCTTCCAAAAAATTGAAGAAAAGGGAACACTATCTAAATAATTTTAAAGCGCTAACATCACTCTAATAGCAAAATCAGATAAAGATACTATATGAAAGAAAAACTACAGGTCGATCTCCCTAATGAACATAGATGCAAAAATTCTCAACAAAATGCTAGCAAATTGAATCCAATGACACATTTGAAGAATTATACACCACCAGGAATCCAAGGGTGGTTCAACACAAGTAAATCAATTAACGTAGTACAGCTTATTAACAAATAAAAAGGGAAAAATCATATGATAATCTCGATTGATGTTGAAAAAGCGTTCAAAAAATTCAACATCCTTTTCTGATAAAAACTCTTCAGCAGATAGGAATCAAAGGCTAGTTCCCCAACATGATAAAGGGCATATATGAAAAACCCATAGCCAGCATTGTACTAAATGGCGAGAGATTGAAAGTCTTCCCCCTAGGATGGGGCAGGAAAATTAGTTATTTATTTTTTATTTTATTTATTTATTTTTTTGCATGGGCGGGCACCAGGAATCAAATCCTGGTCTCATAACAGGCAAATTCACCACTGAGCCACCGTAGCATTGCCCTAAAGGCATCCAAATTGTAAAGGAAGAGGTAAAACTTTCATTATTTGCAGATGACATGATACTATACTTGGAAAATCTTGAGAAATCTACAACAAAGTTACCTGGGCTAATTAATTCAGCAGGTGGTGGGCTATAAAATTAATGTGAAAAATTAGTAACATGTCTGTGCTGGTTTGAAAGGATGTATGCCCCCTAGAAAAGCCATGTTTTAATCAAAATCGCATTTTGTAAAAGTAAAATAATCCTTATTCAATACTGTATGTTTGAAACAGTAATCAGATCATCTCCCTGGATGATGTGATTTAGTCAAGAGTGGTTGTTAAACTGGATTAGGTGACAACATGTCTCCACACATTTGGGTGGGTCTTGATTGTTATATTGGAGTCCTATAAAAGAGGAAACATTTTGGAGAATGGAAGATTTAGAGAGAGCAGAGAATGCTGCAGCACCATGAAGCAAAGAGTCCACCAGCCAGCGACCTTTGGAGATGAAGAAGGAAAATGCCTCCTGGGGAGCTTCATGAAACAAGAAGCCAGGAGAGGAAGCTACCAAATGACACTGTGTTTGCCATGTACCATACAAGTTGAGAGAGAAACCCTCTCTCAACTGTGTTCACCATGTGCCTTCTCACTTGAGAGAGAAACCCTGAACTTTATCGGCCTTCTTGAACCAAGGTATCTTTCCCTGGAGGGATGCCGCAGATTGGACATTTCTATAGACTTGTTTTAATTGAGACATTTTCTTGGCCTTAGAACTGTAAACTAGCAACTCATTAAATTCTCCCCTTTTAAGAGCCATTCTGTTTCTGGTATATTGCATTCTGGCAGCTAACAAACTAGAACAATGTCTCTACTAAATGAGCTAAATAAGGAGACAATGAAAAAAAATCCATTCAAAATATCAACTAAAAGAATCAAGTATCTAAGGATGAACTTAACTAGGGATGTAAAAGACTTTACAAAAAAAACCACATAACATTGCTAAAAGAAATCAAACGAGATCTAAATAGGTGGAAAGATATTCCCTTCTCATAGATAGGAAGGTTAAATGTAGTTAAGATGTTAATTCTACCCAAATTCATCTACAGAGTCAATGCAGTACCAATAAAAATTCCAACAACCTATTTTGAAGACCTGGAAAAGCTAGTTATCAAATACATCTTGCAGGGAAAGAGACCCTGAATAGCTAAAAAAAATATCCTTAAAGAGAAGAACAAGGTGGGAGGATTAACGCTTCATGATTTCAAAGTCTATTATTAAGCCACAGTGATCAAAACAGCATGATACTGGCACAAAGATAGAAGTATTGACCAATGGAATTGAATCAAGAGGGCAGAAATAGACCATCAAATCTATGGTCAATGGATCTTAAACAAAGGCTCCAGATCCACTGAACTGGAACAAAAAAGTATTTTTAGTAAATAGGTATGGGAGAACTGGATATCAATAGCCAAAAGAATTAAAGAGGAACTTTACCTTACACCCTATACAAAAGTTTACTCAAAGTGGATCAAACACCTAAATATGAGAATCAGAACTATAAAACTCTTAGAAGAAAATATAGTGCAAAGTCTTCAAGACCTAGTAATAGGAGGTAGCTTCGTAAACTTTACACCCAAAGCACAAGCAACAAAAGAAAAAATAAATGGGAATACCTCAAAATCAAATGCTTTTGTGTCTCAAAATACTATTAAAAAGATGAAGAAGCAGCCAATTCAATGGGAGAAAATGTTTGGAAATCACATATTGGATAAAGGTTTGATATACTCTGTACATAAAGAAATCATACAACTCAACGATAAAAGAAGAAACGACCCAATTACAAAATGGGATAAAGATATAAATAGGTATTTTTCTAAAGAGCAAATACAGATGGTTAAAAAGCTTATGAAGAGATATTTGTTTTCATTAGCTATAAGAAAAATGCAGCTCAAGACTACAATGAGATCCCACTCACACTTATAAGAATAACTATTAAACAAACAGGAAACTACAAATGCTGGAGAGGATGTGGAGAAATTGTGACACTTATGCACTGTTGCTGGGAATGTATGATGGTACAGCTGCTATGGAAGACAGTTTGGCAGTTCCTCAGAAAATGAAACATCAAGTTGCCCTATGACCTGGCAAAAACACTACTCAGTATATACCCAGAAGAGCTGAAAGCAGTGACATGAATAGACATTTGCACACTGGTGTTCATAGCTGCATAAGTCACAATTGCCAAAGGATGGAAACAATCCAAGTGCGCATCAACAGATGAGTGGATTAACAATACGTTGCATGTATATATGATGGAATATTATGCAGCAGTAAGACAAAATGATATTGTGAAGCACATGACAAGGGCAATGAACGTTGGGGGCATAATGCTGAGTGAAATAAGACAGACACAAAGGGATAGATACTGTATGATTCTGCTTTTATTACCTTGGTAAAGGTAAATTCAGAGGTTTATAATACAGAATACAAGGGACCTAGAGTTCCATGGAAGCTAGAGACAGGTGAACAGTTAGCTAATGAGCTTAAATTTAAATGTAGGGGAATAGATAGAAGTGACGGCTGTTCATTAGTGGGTCTATGAATTGTATTGCCATATTGAGGGTGAACATGATTGAAAGGGGCTGTATAGGTATGCCTGAGAGTTACTTCTAAAGGACCTCTTGTTACTCAGATTTAAGCCCAACTCTGCAAATGAAATCATTGCCCTCCCCACTTCATGAGACATGACATACAGGGGTGAAAGTCTTCCTGGTACTGTGGGATATGACTCCCAGGGATGAGTCTGGCTTTAGCACCATGGGATCAACAATACTATTCTTCCCCAAAGAGTGAAAAGAAGTATAACAAATAAAGTATCTCGAATGGACTTGAGAGGCTACTCTGGAGGCTACTCTTATGCAAGCTTCAGCTGGAAATTGCTACCTATCATAGTTTCCCAACCCCCAATTAATACCATTCCTGCCTACCCTAAAGTACACCCGGGGCTTTATATGAGATTCTACAAAGATTCTATGTGAAGGATTACTTTCCAGAAACCTTCAACCTCTAGATGGGTTCCAAGACCAGATAAATCCTGAAATGCAGAGGGGCCAGCCTCACCAAAACATCAACTAGCTCCATCCCCCTATCCCATATTAACAGCCCCTTTCAACATGAAAAAGTTAGAATGGGTATAGTCTAAATACCCCTAAACAGTGGGAGAAAGATCAAAGGAGATGGTGGAGTTATACAGAGAAGTTAGGATTTAACAAATGAGTATGATTGCCGAATCATTATATTGATATTTCTTTTAGTCTGTAGTATCTTGGAGCAGCTAGTAGTAAAAGACTAAAATTGAGAAATTGCAACCCATACCAAACTCTGAAATCTGTTCTACAGCTATTTGTTGCAGTGTGCTTTGGAATTTATTGCTTTTTTGTATATATGTTGTTTTTCACAAATAAGAAAAAAAAGTCCAATGTGATGATGAATACAAAGCTATATGTTGATACTGAGAGCCAATGATTGTACACTTTGGATGACTATGTGGTATGTGAATATATAATATATATCAATAAAATTTCATTAAAATTAGTAAATAATAATAAGGCATGACTTGAGTCAAGGCAATGAACTCATGCCCTCCAGGACTTACTAGACAGGATGGTATTTCAATGATGTGCACACCAGATTAAGCCTGACATATGCAAAAGAAAGGATGAAGCCTTAATGTACCACCCTTGTGTTAGAACTTGCTTTCTTTTTGTTTTTCATAGCAGGGTGAAAGTGAAGGATTCATTTTCCAGACATGCTCAGGAGCTTAAAGAAGCAAACACATCATTCCTCTCTGGATGCTGTGCCAGAGTAGAGCACTTGAGCTTTTATCACATATTTAATCTTGCATTATTAGAGGTAGTCTGTTACCTCTGTAAAGGATGGGATTATGCATCATTCAACTGAAAATCCAGCCTACCTTTCTGACATTCAATTATTTACCCAGTGCCCGTCACACTAAGTAGGCATTCAATACACGTTTAGTGACTCAGAATAAATTCAAATGAAGCCACAATAGTTCTTACGATGAATCAAATGAAAGCATCATACTAATGAGGATAATAATAGGTCACCATAGACTCTGCCATTCTTGCCACAATCAGGAAGTTACCAGCTGCCAGCTACAGGGCTGTGCTACCTTGTGCTCTTCTTCACAGCAGAATGGATATCCCATGCCCTGTCTCTCTCCCACTTTACTCTGTCCTAAATTCAAATTTTATAAAACCTAAAGTGCAAAGCAACACAACCTGAAGTGAATTTCAGAAATAATTTCTAGCTTTTCAGCTTTTGCAGTAGAGGAAGACACAATAGAAAGATATTGGAATAAATGTGGAGCTAACCAATTCACTTACCGCATGTGACACTGCCTTTACCTCTACCTGGCATTATCTTAATTTCTGTTTATTTTTTACTGTGTGTTCTCCACTGACAGGCTGTAAGCACCAAGAAAGCAGAATGTTCACTTTTTTATCTCTGTGGCTAGAATGATTTTTGTCACTTACCAACCACTTCTTAATATATGATTATTATATCTATGCAATATTTACAAAATGAAGAATGAATGGATCATAATTACTGGGTATGGAGGTCACACAAGAAGGGATGAAAGGAAAGTTGCATCTTTAGGACAGAACTCTACTTCAGTTCAGGCAAGAGGACTGGGAAACATACTAAGCTTCAGTTCTTCCTCTGTAAAAATAATATCAGTATTTACCTCAAAAATGTATCCTGGAGAGGGGGGGGCCAAGATGGCGGCTTAGCAAGGTGCGCGTTTTAGTTCGTCCTCCAGAACAACTACTAGATAACCAGAAACAATACAGAACAGCTCCCGGAACCA
>PVIY010058609.1:0-12456 GCA_004026745.1 Myrmecophaga tridactyla | reverse complement strand
CATTAGCAAATCAAAACACTTGAAGTAAAGTTTATCAGAATAATAACTCTTGATTAAACCACAAATTTACATTTTTCAACATTTTAAACATCTAGTAAATATAATGGTAACTTATTTGAATAATGTTAACTTATTTGATCAGTAAACTATATAAATGTAGGAAGAACATACCCAAGTAGAATAAAATTGTATCGTACTTAACTTTGATAACTCAGAAGACATAACTATTTTTATATAAATAACAATATTAAACTAGTCCTGTTTGTCAAAGGTTTACCTAAATTATGTGAACTTTAAATTTTTAAAAAACATTTGGGTTTAGTCCTATGAATATTTTTCCATTGGAAATATTAGTTGTTTCCTTAATTTCTGGGATTTTAGGAGTATTAATTCATATATGTAAGTACTTATTTATCTTTAAGCCAATTTGAATTAAGCTCTTTTAAGACTTTTTATAAATTAATTTTAATACCCTCCAGAAAGTGGAAAATATCATACATCAAACATATAGATAGCTTATAGCTTCAATATAAAATTTTTTAGCCATGAGCCAGACATAAAAAAACAAACACCAGAAACATAGAAACAAAAAACTAATTTATATAAAAGAGCTGGCTTTCTATCCTTGCCTCATTCTTACATTTTTATCAGAATTTTGTTCTTGAAAGATAGGACAAGCTGAGGTTCATTATTTAATATGAGGGTTAAAACTTTCCCATCAATATTTGCGGAGTAGACTTTTTAAATATTTTTTTTACTCTAATATGTAATCTTATAGAAACATTGCCCTAATTTTTTGACCTATTTGACCCTCAAATTTATATGGAAAGAGGGATCTTATAGGTCCCTTTCCAGGTCATTCCAATTAGCTTTTACCTTTCAGGATTTAGCATCTGAGGTTCAGAACAACATATGTACAAGCTAATATAGGTTTTAGTTTCTAGGCTTCTCAAGAAAATATCATGAAACGGGTCTGGTTAAACAGTGAGAATTTATCTGCTCATGACCCAAGGCTTTGAAAAAGTCCAAATCAAAGCATCTTCAAAGTAATGCTTTCTTCCCAAAGACTGTGGCATCCTGGGGCTGACCACCGGTGATATTTGATCCTTAGCTTTCCATATTCAAAGGCATGTGGTGGTGTCTCCTGTTCTCTCTTTTCTCTTACAGGGTTTGTCAATGTCCAGCTTCTCATTTCCTGTATATTTCTCTAAATCTGTCTGAATTTCACTTCTTTATAAAGGACTCCAGTAAGAGCATTAAGTTCCATCCTTATTGACGTGGGCCACACCTTAACTGAAGTAACTTCACCAAAAGGTTATACTTAAAACGAGTTTACACTCGTGGGAATGGATTAGATTTAAGGACGTGTTTTTCTGGGGTACATCCATCTTCAAACCACCACAGTCCAATGACCCTGGTCATATGCCCCCAAAAGAATTCTAACCTCAATAAATAATTATGCCTCTGAATTGCATCTTTCACTATGAGTTAGAGGGGGTGGTGGTCAGAATACCAGGGTCTATGGAGTACCTAACCTTAAAGAGCATCTATCTAGTTTCTTTTTCTTCTTCATCTTCCAAGGAAAATGGTAAATGAGGATGAGGATAAAGAGAGGGAGGATAAAAGATGAAGAGAAGGGTTTTGCTAAATCTGCCAGAATGCAATATACCAGAAATGGGCTAGCTTTTACAAAAGGGATTTATTAGTTCACAAATTTACAGTTCTAAGGACATGAAAATGTTAGAATTAAGGCATCAGCAAGATGATACCTGGACTCTGAAGAAAGGCTGTTGGCATCTGGAATACCTCTGTCAGCTGGGAAAGTACATGGCTGGCATCTGCTGGTCATTGCTCCTGGCTCACTGGCTTTCTCTCTCTGTCCGATGGGTATTCTCTTAGTGTTTCTGGGGTATTTCTCTCTCTCTACCCCAACCCCTTCTCTCTCTCTCTAGGCTTCTGTGGGTCCTCTCTTAGCTTCTTTGGGGCAAACTCTGGATTTCATCTCTGAGCTTAGCATCTCCTGGGGTGATTTCTGTCTCCAAGTGTTTGCGCTTTCTTCAAAATGTCTCCCTCTTAAAAGAATACAGTTAGCAGATTAAGACCTACTTTGAATGGGCAGGGCCACATCACCATGAAAACAACCTAATTAAAAGATCCTACTCCCACAAGATTGGATTAAAAGAACATGGCTTTTCTGGGGTACATGACAGTTTCAAACCTGCGCAGGGCTGAAGGTACAGTTGGAGTCAAGTCATCTACACTCCTTACCATTTGTCTTGGCATCTCATTTCTTAAGTTTTTTTTTACTGGCTTTTGTAAGGAGACTTTTAATGAGTCTATTTCAAAATCAATGATTCCTTCTGATGCCTTATTATACCAATTAAAAAAAACATTTCATTCCTTTGGGGGTGTGCTAGTTTAAACTGCTGTGTACCCCAGAAAAGCCATGTTCTTTAATTCTGATACAATATTGTTAGGTGGGATCCCTTTGATTAAGTTGTTTCCATAGAGATGTGACCAACCCAGTTGTGGGTGGGACCTTTTGACTAGGTGGTTTCCATGGAGATGCATCTCCACCCATTCAAGGTGGGGTCACTTACTGGAGTCCTTTAAGAGGGAGCCATTTGGGAAAAAAGCTTCAGAGTTGACATAGCCAGAGACCTTTGGAGATGCAGAAAGAAATGCCCCCAGGGAAACCACTTGAAGAAGCCAGGAGAGAAAGCTGGCAGATGTCACCATGTGTTTTCCCAGCTGATAGAGAAACCCCGAATGTCATCAGTCCTTTCTTGAGTCAAGGTCTCAACTTATATTGGGAGTCTTAACTTATATTGGAATCATCAACCACAAAATCTAGCAGTTTTGTCTTGTCTCATATTCACATATTCACCAGGGTTGTTTTAATTAACAGGTAGAACATAATTTACATACTTGCCTTCCTTTTCTTTTAAAGTCCCTTTTTGTTGACGACATGTACTTTTAGAGAAGCATTAGAGCAAGGGTAGTGTAACTGACAAATAAATTTGATTGTTTCCATGATCTGTAACAGTATCCGGATATAACAGGGGCAGTGAAAACATTGTCAGGTCTTTAGGAATTTTATACACCTCTAAATATATGAATAACATTTCACCCATACAAATTAAGCAAACAGAGGCATAGAAAATCCCATTTATTTATTATAATACCTCCCAAATATTTCCTTAGTAATGATTTGTTTATTGCAATTACCTTGCAAAGGTATTAATGAACACAAATAATTTTAAATTGGGAAATTCTCTCAGAACAAACATGGCCTATTCCACAACATTTTCCTCTGTGCCTACCATTTCTAATCTCCAGGCCCTGTAGAAAGAATTCTAAACCAAGCCAACCCTCCCAATCTTTCTGCATTGAACCCTTCCATAATAGTTGCCTTAGCTGGCTAGGGCCTAGGGACAGGGAAAGGTGGGACAGGGAAAGGTGAGACAGAAGAATGAGGCCTGGTTTTTAAAGTTTTAAATGAGGGTAGTGGGATTTAAGACCCCTAAGGAGGCCTTACTGTTGACGAGTGTTCTATGCCCTTCTTTTAATTGTTTCCAATTATTAGTTCTGTTTCACTTAAAGCTATAACCCAGACAATTGGAAAAGTCTGCCATTTCCCAAGACAGCCCTCTGCTATTTTAGGGAAATTTCAGGGGATGTTTTTTTCTAATGTCCAGGTTTGTTTGCAGTGCTTACAGGTACTAAGGCTTTGAACCCTGGTGCCTAGAGGGCTTTTTCATTCTTTTTAGGACTCCAGGAATAATAATTTATATATATATATACACACACACAAGCACTTGTTTATCTTTAAGCAATTTGAATAGAGCTCTTTTAAGAATTTTTGTTTGCTAATTTGGGATTACCATGCAGAGGTAGGAAAATATACATTGCACCACTAAACACAAATAGAATGTTAGACACAGAAAAAATCCAGAAACATAGTGACATAAAACTCAATAATTTGACCCCTGCTTTTTCATCTTTTTCTGGTATGCTTGAATATTATAAATTCTCTCAGGGCTCCCTGTTTGTCTGTTGCTATAGGCACTTGCTGGATGGGTACAAGTTTTGCCAGTGGCTCTACTGAGAGAAGCATTGGCCAAATTTAGTACCAGGGGTGGGGGTGGGGGAATAGGAAGGGGCAACCATTTCTATTTCTGTTTTTTTTTTTTTTTTTTTTTTTTTGTTTTTGGTTTGGGGTATTCTTTTTTTTTTTTTTTTTTTTTTTTTTTTTTTTTTTTACCAATAAAAGGGGGATACAGGGGAGGAGGAGAGGAGGTAGGGAGCTTCTCCTTTCCTGATCTATTTTGACCCCTTGGTTACAGGGTGGAGGTGGAATAGATGAAGGAGTTAATAAAGTTCTATTGGATCCTCTGGATTTGAATCAGGGAAAACATTTTTCTTTTTTTCTGCTAACTTTACAGGTAAAATTTTACCTTTTCTCATCAATATTGATCACTGGGAGAGAAAAATAAAAGATTGAATGTACACCAGCTCATCCCATTTATGCTCTCTCTTCCAGAACAAATCTAACTTTAATACAGCATCATTTTCTATAGAGCCATTCTCATGCCTGTCAGAAAGAAAGCTGTACTTGAAAGAGAAGTGCTTACCCGATTGTGGAGAAGAAAAGAATTTATTTTCGATCTTGCAAGAATTGCCATGCACCTGAAACGCTGTGGCTGGCGCACCAAGCAACAGAATGCCACAGATTTTATACCCTAAGCTTAACCCACAGGTCCCTCCTCTCTTTCTCTGATGACTGGATACTCTGGAGGTTACAGCCTATCTGAGTAGTCTAACTAATTCAAATTTCCTGCCAAAAGTTCTATTTTGATTATGTTTTACATCCCAGTCACCCTGGTCATTGTTTGTTTAAACTTGTTTTTATCCATATAAGGATCTGGCACCAGTTCTAGGCTTACATCAGAGGCCCTTTCCTTCCCCTGTCCGCGAGACTGGTCTGAGCCAGTTTTGCAGTCTTTTATTTAGTAAATTTTGTTTCTCCCATTCTGTGCCACTCTGTGTGAAAGCTAAACTTAATTCTATTCTTACAAAGCCATTTCCCTCCTGATTCTAAATCATATTGATACCAGACTGTGTTTTAGAAAAGCTATTTTCTTCATAGGCTCATAACTAAAATCTTTCTAATTTTTCAAAATACAGCCCAAAGGGCTATATTTAGGAGTGCTATTAGAATTAGAATTTCCCATTTGAAAGAATTTCCATAATCTGTAACCAATTAAAGCACTTGAAAATACAAATGCAGAAACATACCAGCTAACAAATTTAAACAGATGCTTAACACTTAATATATTTAAATAACACACCAATTAACAACTAGACTGAACACACCAGTTAACAATTAAACAGGCATTAAACACTATACCTAAGTAACACAACAGTTAACAGTTAAACAGGCATACTTAATTTCATTAAATGCCAATTAATTGTTGGATTACTTATTTTCCAGAAGTATACTCAGTAGACAAACACAGATCTGGGCCACGAATCCTGTACAGAATGGCACCCAAAAAACAAAGATGTAGAGGTCAGAGCAAGGGGGATGAATTGGAATTGTCCTGGAAGATGGACCCAGGGCCTCAAGCCTAGGTCCAGGGTACTTAAACCACTGTACTAATTTCCGATCCACCTTTACCTTGATGACCCACTCACCCAATCAGATGGCCGCACTTGGAGCTGTCTTGGAAGCTCTTTAAGGGGCCGAGGGTCTGGAGTGTCAGCAGAGTAGAGAAAAGCCCAGTTGCCAAGCCTCTAGACCAAAAGAGTCTAATGGCCTCAGAAGGTTCTATTATTGTGTTTACCTTTCCTGCCATGGCTCTAGGCCTTTGTGCAGTTTGACTCCTTGCTTCTTAGGAATCTCTGTCCCTTCATGGTCACCAAACTGATACCGAACAAAAGCGGTAGTTTTTTTGCCCGATGCACCTAACAGCCAATCCTTAACACTGGGAGAGAAAGAATGTAATGCTATGCATGAGGCAGGAGATCAGATGGCCTATCGGCCTCCAAATCTGTCACCCCAAGTCTAAGGAGTTCAGGGTTTTTATGGATTCAAACAAGGGGGGATGGAGTTGTTGCTGTTACAATAGTAAGAATGAGCACTGGGCTGAGACTAGGCTAGAATAAACATTGGAATAGAAACTATAAACAGGGTTGGGACTAGGCTATAGTAACCATTGCAATAGAAAGTATAAACAGAGTTGAGAATAGCTGAGTTTCAGCAATTGCAGGTATTAACTTCTGACTATTCTACAATATAGAAAGAAAAACATCTATATAATGATTTAGTAATCATAATCATTTGTTAATTCTTAACTTCTTGGTTACAATGCTTTCTTTCCAAAGACACATGCTGGGGATGGCTGCCAGCAATTTTTGTCCTTAGTTTGTCTGTCACATGACAATGCACATGGCCACCTCTCCTGGCCTCTCTATTCTCTTCTGAGTTCCACTGAATTTCATCTTCTTGCTCTCTTCTTGGGCTTGTTCTCTCCATCTGTCTGAGTTTCATGCCACTTGTAAAGGACACCAATAATAGGATTAAGACACAACCTGATTAAGGTGGGCCATGCCTTAACTGAAGTGCCTCCACAAAAGGTCCTACCTACAATGGGTTCACTCCCACAGGAATGGATTAGGTTTAAGAACGTGTTTTCTGGTATACAGACAGCTCCAAATCATCTCACTAAGAAACAAAAGTTGATATTGTAGAATTGACTATATATGCATTTTAAAACAGGCATACCTGTGGTTTGGTAAAGCTGCCAGAATGCAATAAACCAGAAATGGACTGGCTTTTACAAAAGAGATTTATTAGGTTTTAAATGTACAGTTCTAAGATTATGAAAACATCCAAATTAAGGTATTACCAAGAGGATACACTCACTCAAGAAAGGCCAATCATGTCTGGGGTTTCTCCATCACATGTTCAGTCACACGGCGATGTCTCCTGGCCCTTCTCTCCAGGCTTCTAGTTACTAATAGCTCTTTCAGCTTCTGGCATTACCGGGGGTATATTCCTTCTGCATCTCCAAACTTCTGCTCTCAGTGTCTGCTCTCCAAGCATCTGTGCCCTCTCCAAAATGTCCCTCTTTTAAAGGACCCCAATAAGCAGATTGAGACCCACGTTGAATGGGCAAGATCATATCTCCATGGGAACAATGTAATCAAAAGATCCCACAAGATTGGATTAAAAGAGCATGGCTAACACTTCCAAATCAGCACAATACCCATCCCCTCAAAAACAAACAAACCTAAAAAGAGAAGTAAACCTAAAAGCTATCCACAAATGAAAAAAATTTACAGTATACATGATAAAGAGTTATGATTATATCTTTAATTAAATTCCTTAACAGGGAATTTTCAAATGACCTTGTTATTCTTTGTCCTGTGAAAAGTCAGTTGAGTGACCCTGCTTAGTTATGCAAATATAATTTATAAAGGGATCTATTGTCCTACAGAAAGTTCTAGTAAAATCTTTTGTTGTGTATGTTTTTTTTCCTTTCTCATGATGAGCAAAAATTGCCTCACCGTTTGTTTTGCCTGGTCAGTCACTGGACAGGAGATGGATACCACAGCTTGTTTAGCCACTTGTCTGTTGATGGACATTTGGGCTGTTTCCATCTCTTGGCAATTGTAAATAATGCTGCTATAAACATTGGTGTGCGACTATCTGTTTGTTTCCTTGCCCTCATGTCCTCTGAGTAGATACCTAGCAATAATATTGCTCGATCATATGACAGTTTTATACTTAGCTTCCTGAGGAACTGCCAAACTGCCTTCCAAAGTGGTTGTACCATTTGACATTCCCACCAACAGTGGATAAGTGGGCCTCTTTCTCCACATCCTCTCCAGCGCTTTTCTGTGTGGAACTTCTGTGCTTTTTCTGTTTTATTGATAATGGCCATTCTGGTGGGTGTGAGATGATATCTCATTGTGGTTTTGATTTGCATTTCCTTAATGGCCAGGGAAGTTGAGCATCTTTTCGTGTGCCTTTTGGTCATTTGTATTTCCTCTTCTGAGAAGTGTCTGTCCAAGTCTTTTGCCCATTTGTCTTTTTGTTGTTGAGTTGAATAATCTCTTTACATATTCTGGATACTAGACCTTATTTGATATATCATTTCCAAATATTGTTTCCCATTGTGTAGGCTGTCTTTTTACTTTCTTGACAAAGTTTTTTGATGTACAAAAGGGTTTAATTTTGAGGAGTTCCAATTTATTTATTTATTTCTTCACTGCTCATGTTTTGGGTGTAAGATCTAGGAAACTGCCCCCTATTATAAGATTGATAAGATATTTCCCAACATTTTTGTGGTAGTTAGATTCAGTTGTCAGCTTTGCCAGGTGAAGGCACCTAGTTCTGTTGCTGTGGACATGAGCCAATGGTATGTGAACCTCACCTGTTGCTGATTACATCTGCAGTTGCCTCCTTGCTAGGAGGTGTGCCTGCTGCAATGAATGACGTTTGACTTAATTGGCTGGTGCTTAAATGAGAGAGTGCAATGTAGCACAGCCCAAGCAGCTCAGCATACCTCATCTCAGCACTCACAGCTCAGCCCAGGCCTTTGGAGATGCAGAAAGAAATCACCCCAGGGAAAGTTGCTGGGACCCAGAGGCCTGAAGAGAAGGCCAGCAGAGACCATCCTGTGCCTTCCCACATAAGAAAGAACCTCGGTTGAAAGTTAGCTGCCTTTTCTCTGAAGAACTAACAAAATAAATCCCCTTTTATTAAAAGCCATTCTGTCTCTGGTGTTTTGCATTCCAGCAACTAGCAAACTAGAACAATTTTCTTCTAAAAGTTTTATGATCTTAGATGTAATGTTTAGGTCTTTGATCCATTTTGAGTTAATTTTTGTATAGGGTGTGAGATGTGGATCCTCTTTCATTCTTTTGCATGTGGATATCCAGTTCTCTAGGCACCATTTATTGAAGAGACTATTTTGTCCCAGGTGATTCGGTTTGACTGCCTTATCAAAGATCAATTGTCCATAGATGAGAGGATCTACATCTGAACAATCTATTCAATTCCATTGGTCAGTGTATCTATCTTTATGCTAATACCATGCTGTTTTGACCACTATAGCTTCATAATATGTCTTGAAGTTAGGTAGTTTGAGACCTCCGACTTCATTTTTCTTTCTCAGGATATTTTTTGGTATTCAGGGCACCCTGCCCTTCCAGATAAATTTGGTTATTGGTTTTTCTATTTCTGAAAGGTAAGTTTTTTGGATTTTAATTGGTATTGCATTGAATCTGTAAATCAATTTAGGTAGAATTGACATCTTAACTATATTTAGCCTTCCAATCCATGAACACAGTATGCCCTTCCATTTTTTTAGGTCTTCTGTGATTTCTTTTAGCAATTTCTTGTAGCTTACTTTGTACAGGTGTTTTATATCCTTAGTTAAATTTATTCCTAAATACTTTACTCTTTTGGTTGCAATTGTAAATGGAATTTTTTCTTGATTTCCCCCTCAGATTGTTCATTACTATTGTATAGAAACACTACAGATTTTTGAGTATTGATCTTGTAACCTGCCCCTTTGCTGTACTCATTTAATTAGCTCTAGTAGTTTTGCTGTGGATTTTTGGCGTTTTCGACATATAGTATCATATCATCTGCAAACAGTGGGAGTTTTACTTCTTCCTTTCCAATTTTGATGCCTTGTATTTCATTTTCTTGTCTAATTGCTCTGGCTAGGACTTCCAACACAATGTTGAATAACATGGTGATAGTGGACATCCTTGTCTTGTTCCTGATCTTAGGGGGACAGTTTTCAGTTTTTCCCCATTGAGGATGATGTTAGATGTGGGTTTTTCATATATTTTCTTTATCATGTTGAGGAAGTTCCTATCTATTCCTATCCTTTGAAGTGTTTTCAACAAGAAAGGATGTTGAATTTTGTCAAATGCCTTTTCTGCATCAATCAAGATGATCATGTTGTTTTTCTGCTTTGAATTGTTGATATGGTGTATTACATTAATTGTTTTTCTTATGTTGAACCATCTGTTCTAGTTTGCTAGCTGCCAGAATGCAACACAGCAGAGATGGATTGCTTTTAATAAAAGGGGATTTATTTAGTTAAAAATGTATAGCTCTTCAGATGAAAGGCAGCCAACTTTCAAATGAGGTTCTTTCTCATATGGGAAGGCACAGGGTGATCTCTGCTGGCCTTCTCTCCAGGCCTCTGGGTTCCAACAAACCCTGGGTGATTCCTTTCTGCATCTCCAAAGGCCTGGGCTCAGCTGTGAGTACTGAGAGGAGGTATGCTGAGCTGCTTGGGCTGTGCTACTTTGATCTCTCTCATTTAAGCTTCCAGCCAACTAAATCAAACATCATTCATTGCAGCAGGCATGCCTCCTAGCAGACTGCAGATGTAATCAGCAACAGATGAAGTTCACATGCCATTGGCTCATATCCACAGCAATAGAACTAGGCTCCTTCACCTGGTCAAGTTGACACCTGAACCTAACTAGCACACCATCCTTGCATACCTAGGATGAATCCTACTTGGTCATGGTGTATAATTCTTTTAATGTGGTGCTGGATTCAATTTGCAAGAATTTTGATGAGGATTTTTGTATCTATATTCATTAGAGAGACTGGTCTGTAGTTTTCTTTTCTTGTAATATCTTTGGCTTTGGTGTGAGGGTGATGTTGGCTTCATAGAATGAGTTAGATAGCCTTTCATCCTCTTCAATTTTTTTGAAGAGTTTGAGCAGGATTGGTATTAATTCTTTCTTGAATGTTTGGTAGAATTCACGTCTGAAGCCATCTCGTCCTGGACTTTTCTTTTTGGTGAGCTTATTAATGACTAATTCAATTTCTTTACTTGTGATTGGTTTTTTGAGATCGTCTATTTCTTCACATTATCCTTGAACCTGCCCATCTTTTGTACTCTAAAACTCTCAAAGGGCAGTGTGAGAGTAGCTCAGTGGCAGAATTTTCGCCTGCCATGCTGGAGACCTGGGTTCGATTCCTGGTGCCTGCCTATTAAAAAAAATGAGAGAAAAAAAACTATCAGAGTTTTTTTTATCACTTCAGAGAGACATGTTTTAGGCTGATAAGCCATCTCATCTCCTGCTTCATACTTAGCAATGAACTCTCTCTTTGAAACCCTGATATCTCAGGAATTGGTCAACTGAGTGCATCAGGCAGAGAATGCACCTTTTTTGATTGGTAATGTCAGTATTGCATATTATGATAATTTCTTCATTATCTGTGCATGTCTTAGTTTCCAGACTGCTATGCCAAATACCACACGGTGGGTTAGCTAAATCAATAATAATTTATTGGCTCACAATTTCTGAAGTTAGGGAGGGCTTTCTTCCTCCAAGGTCACATCTTGGTTGGCAGGCAATCCTAGGGGTTCCTTGGCTTTCCCCTCACATGGTGATGTTCTCTCCTTTCTATTCCAGTTCTCACTGACTTTCTGATTCTCCTGGCTTTTACTCTCTGTCTGAATTTCATTCTACTTATAGACTTCAGTAATCTAGGGAGGACTCAATCTCATTCGTTTGGACCACACCTTAACTAAAATAACATCTTCAAGAAATCTTATTCACAATGCCCAATATTCACACCCACAGGAATTCAGATGAAGGCCAAGAGCATGTCTAAATCAGGGTACATAATCCAATCTACTACAATGCACTTTAGGCATTTTCAAACATTTAAAATCCTTTTTCTATTTTTTAGTGAATGCTTGTTTTCTTCTTGATTTTTTAAAGACTTCTTTCTAGGCTTGGGCAACTAGTATGATCTATTCCACAAATTCAAGGTACAAATGTCTGCAAATTTTCTCTATTATGGCTTAAGTGTCCCACGTGCCCCATCAGGGAAAGTCCCATTTCTCTTCCTTGTGATTCCCCTCCTCCCCGTGGATTGTCCAGGAATCCTGAAGGGAGATTAGTCAGTACAAAGGGAGACAAAGTACTCTTCTAAATGTCAAATACAAAAAAAAACTAAAACTAGTGTCTAAGCAGTCCTTCAGTGCCACAGGGACTCTGCACACACAGATAAATCTCCTCAGTTTAAGACGGTGAGTAGAAATTGAGGTTTTGGTTCTCTCTCTCCCATAAAGTACTAAGGTCCGAGGGCACACTGGTCCATATACATATGATGGACTATTATACAGCTGTAAGACAGAATAAAGTTATGAAGTATGTAACTACATGGATGGACTTTGAGGACATTATGCTGAGTGAGAGTAGCCAGAAACAAAAGGACAAATACTGTATGGTCTCACTGATATGATCTAACATTAGTAAATGAACTTAGAGAATTTCAGCTAAGAACAGAGACCATCAGGAGATAGAAATAGTGTAGATATTAGGTAATTGGAGCTAAAAGGATACAGATTGTGCAACAAGACTGATTGTAAAAATTCAGAAATGGATAGCACAATACTACCT
>PVIY010058608.1:0-12388 GCA_004026745.1 Myrmecophaga tridactyla | reverse complement strand
ATTCTGATGCCATTGGTACCCTATCTAAAAAGATGCTAAATCAGTTAGTGATACCTTCTGAGGATTGAGTGTGAGAGAAAAGGCAGCACATTTGATATTTGATATTACCGGATCATGAGAGTGAGAGAGTACCTTGAGAGACGGGGCCAAATAATCCATTTCTAGTTGATGTTCCCTAGGTTTCTTATGCCATGCTTCACATCTACTGGATCAGAAATTCCTTGAGAGATGGTTTTGAAATTAAATACTACATATTTATAACATGCAAACATATAAAATGCACACTCACACATATATACACATATGTGTATTTCTTGCTTGCTTTTTAAGCTTGGTTGAAGAATTTTGTGTTTAAGAGTTGAAAATCTAGTTGAGTGACTGACATAAAACCAATTTTGCTTAATAGTTAAATAACTTAAAAAAAACTTTTTTAAAGATGAGATTTTAGTTAGCCTTGAAATCATTGGAAGAGTATAAAGAAGTGAAGATAGCTCAGCAAAATTTAAGTGGTAGTCCACATTCAGAATCTGAAAACCAGTAAGCACCTTCCCTGGCTAAACTCACGTTTATCTGGGTGGTATAAATTTTCAAACACTTCCCTTTTTGTAACAAATTGTTTTGAGAAGATTAATACTCAAGTCATGAAAAATACCTATTCAAGTTGTGTCTGAAAAACATAATTTTTCATTTCTTATTCATCTGTTGGGTTTTTGCATATATCCTAATGCTAATCCTTCGCAGTTGTATGAATTTCAAATATCTTTTTCTTGTTTTCAGATTACTTGTTCATTCTGCTTATGGTAACTTTTGATGGCCCAGAAGTTCTTAATTTTAATATGGTGAAATAAAGCATTTTTTTTTCTTTATTGCAAGTCCTATTTTGTGTGTGTCTTGTTTAGGAAATCCTTCCCTACCCTGATACAGAGATATTCTCCTTTGGTATCATTTACAGTTTTGTCTTCTACATTTAAGTCATTAATCCACTTGCATTTGATTTTTGTTTCAGATGTGAGGTAGAGAATTCTCTCAACCCAATTTATTAAACAGACCACACTTACGCCAGTGTCCTCTGACACTCACTCTCTCTTGAATCAGGTATATTTGGATCTATGTCCAATCCTCTATTCTTCTACCTCCATTCTTCTTTAGGAGTCTCTTGACTATTCCTGACTTTTGCTCTTTCATACAAATTTTAGACCCAGCTTCTCAAGTTCCATAGTAAACACTGTCTTATCTTGGGTTCTTGGGGAAATGAAGTATGGAAGGGGATTTGTATACAGGAGGTTGACTGGGGAGTGCTCTTGTGATCAACACATGAGAGGTAGTGAAAGAACAGGAATTAACAGAGGAGGAAGTTGAGTTGTGATGCAGTCACAACAAAGACCTCAGCATATCCCATAGGGAGCTCTGGAGTTGGGAGCTGTATTTTTTTTACAGTATTTTATACATTCAGAGATGTGTAAAATTGAGTGAAGGGGGCCAAGTCTTTTAACCTCCACAGTCAGAAATCATTACATTTGGGCTGCTTCTGCAAGTGGAATATAACTTTGGATAAGACTTCAGCCAAAAGCAATTCTCACAGAGAGAGATTCAACTATAAATTGTCTCTGTCAACACACCAGGAAGCTCAGGGGATGAGTGCCTTGTTCCTGAAGGAGGGATCTGAATGGTACCTGCAGCATGCACCACAGTGTTCCTTCAGGCTTCTGGTTGGTCTCTTTTCCCTGGAAATTTACAAGAAACAGCTAGTAGAATTAACTACAGGCCGTACCATTGCTGCTGGTCACAAGAACATAACTATTTCATCATTCTTCTTCACCACTCTTTTAAGATTCCCCTCACACATGGCTAGCACCTCTGCTGTTCTAGAAGGCTTTCAGATGCCATGACTCAGACTCTCATCCCATTTAGTCTGAAACTCTGCTCATCATGCCCTTCTCAGGTCATGACGCCTGCACTTGTTCATTTACTCTCCATATTAGGCAAAGGAGATACATGAGATGCTCCAGTATATCATCCAGGAACCTAACTTATTTTTCCTTTTCCATATTATATAACAGAACCTTTCCCAGTTTCTTAGGGCTGCTGTAACAAATACCACAAACTGGGTGGCTTAAAGCAAAAAGAAATTTATTGTCTCATACTTCTGAAGGCCAGAAGTACAAAATCACAGTGTCAGTAGGACGATGATTCTTCTAAATTCTGTGGGGAAAAAATCTGTTCCATGCCTTTCTCCTAGTTTAGAGTTTACCAGCAATCCCAGGTATTCTTCATCTGTCATCACGCAGCCTTCTCCCCTCTTCTATCTGTGTTTCTAATTCTCCCCTTCTTATAAAGACACAAGTCATGTTGGACTAGGGCTCACAGTAATCCAGTTTGACCTCATCTTAACTGGTAACATTTTCAAAGACCTGATTTCCAAATAAATCACATTCACAAGACCAGGGATGAGGGCTTGATCATGTCTTTTTGGGGGACACAATTTAACCCATAATAGCACCCCTACCTTCTCTTAATGATTGTTCTAGTTTGCTAGCTGCTGGAATGCAATATACCAGAAACAGAATGGCTTTTAAAAAGGGGAGTTTAATCAGATGCTAGTTTATGTTCCAAGGCTGAGAAAATGTCCCAATTAAAACAAGTCTATAGAAATGTCCAATCTAAGACATCCAGGGAAAGATATCTTGGTTCCAGAAGGTTAATGAAGTTCAGGGTTTCTCTCTCAAGTGAGAAGGCACACAGTGAACACTGTCAGAGTTCCTCTCTCATCTGGAAGGGCACATGGCAAACACGGCATCATCTGCTAGCTTTCTCTCCTGGCTTCCTGTTTCATGACACTCCCCAGGAGGCATTTTCCTTCTTCATCTCCAAAGGTCACTGGCTGGTGGACTCTGCTTCTCGTGGCTATGCCATTCTGCTCTGCTCTCTCTGAATCTCTTTCATTCTCCAAAATGTTTCCTCTTTTATAAGACTTCAGAAACTTGTCAAGACCCACCCAAATGGGTGGAGACATGTCGTCACCTAATCCATCATAACAGCCACTCTTGATTAAATCACACCTCCAGGGAGATGATCTGATTACAGTTTCAAACATACAGTATTGAATAGGGATTAATCTGTCTTTACAAAATGGGATTTTGATTAAAACATGGCTTTTCTAGGGTTCATACGTCCTTTCAAACCAGCACAATGATTAAAGTCAATTACCTACTTTCCTTGTTTGCTATTCTTTCCACAAAAGGGGCCCACAGAGACTGGGCAGTATCCATAACTCAAGATTCAATGACACTCTCCTGGTTTCCCTTGTGGAAGAATCCCCTCTCTAGAACTGAGAACTCTAGGATTACAGAACCTAAGTTTCCAGAGAGAGGAAGCACAACCTACCCAAGTGTGTTGCTAAAAGTGATGGTCGCCGGGGCCACTCCTCCTTGCATGACTTGGTTCCTAGACCCTTGTATTTTACCTTCTGGGGATGAGCACCAATAAGTGATTGTTGATTTAGGATGATGGCATCTCATCTTTTTAAGGTATCATCTCCTAGTTAATGCTTCAGATGAAACTTTGAAATGCCATTGCTCTATGAGACCAATGTATTCAGGGTAGACCATTTTGTAATAAGACATATGGATCCCATGGGTTTGTGTCTACTGGGTACCCCTTTGCAGCAAAGTGGGTCCCTTGGTCCAAGAAAATCTTAAGTAGTGTTTAGTATTCAGTGTTGGTAAAACACTCTGTAAGCCTTCTCCTTGTGCTGGTTGAGATCCTGTAGACAGGAAAGGCAAGCCAAACATACAGTTGGTGCAACTGCAGATGAAATTAATTGCTGTCCAAGGGTGATCAACTTGCCACCAAGTGGCTGGTTATTATCCTTAAGGAAAATGCTGAATTGAAGACTCAGCATTGGTTTTTGTTGCAGGAAGACTGGACATTTGGCAACAGCAGTACGTAGGTCAGCTTTGGTGAGCTGGAAGACTTGCTGTCGTACCCATGCATAGCCTCCATTGCTGCCACCATGATTATTCATTTTTGAGTCCATTGTGCTATCACTGAGGTGGCCAATGACAAGGATGACTGAGACTAGTTGGCTAAACCATTCTGTATATTTGACTGTTTAATGCATCTTCCATAGTGGTGTTTATATGTGAATCAGAGATATTATATACCTAAGGCTATGTTACTCTGTTCTAGTGAAAAAATATCTCATCCAGCACAGAAATTACAATTGGGAATATACTTTGCTTGAGTTTGAAGTAGACTTCTATCACCCATCTAGTTTTTGTAGGGGGCACATGGGTGAATTAAATGGCTATATGATGGAGACTGCCACCTCTGCACAGTTAGCAATTTAAGAATAGAATCCATCTTTGGCCATTTCAGGATACAATATTTTTTTTTATTTACTGTTTTGGCCAGGTAAGGAGAGAAGGTTCAGCAGCTTCGACTTAGGTTTTCTCATTGGGATCATAGGTGTTACCCTACAGATCAAAGAATAAATGTGAAATTATGCCAATTACCAAGTATATCTGTTCCAATTTTTAAATCAGGGTTGAGAGAAATGACCACTGGCTAGGTCCTTAGACTCAGTATACCTTGTGGGTCAGAACTCCTTGTATTCCTTTACTACCACATGCCCTCATCCTAAAAAGGGAACCACTTGCCATTTTGAGGCTTTGACTATTCAATGTCAACTCAGCTGCTATAGCTAACAGTCCTCAAAATGTTTGGATTTTTTCCTTTCCCCAGTGATAAATGACCATATGTCTCCTTAAGGAAGTACTTGAGAAAATACCGAGTATGTGTTGTAATATAGGATCCTCTCTCCTAGTGATAAAGTCTCTGCTTAAGCCAATGGGTTTGGATCAGAAAGTTGTCCATCTCCCAGGCCCCTAGGAAGACGATTTTCTATTAGCCATATTCATACCTGTCCTGGACTGCTACTCTACCCTGCCATTTAATGTGATAACTGTTCCCACCTTAATTCACATGGTAAACCCATACCTGCTGGCCTCTATTACTTTTGAATCATCCCCGTTACAATCAGTGAACCTTGTTCACTAAGGACAACTCCGGGCTTAGCGAAGAGAGCTTCTCAGTGGTACTGAGTGCCTTTCACCAATACATTTATTATTATTCTAATAAGTATACCGTCTTCCAGGCCCTCCTGTAAGATATGGTCAGCTGGTAGGTTTTTTTAGCCTTAGATAGTATAACCACTTTTGAATGCCTACTTCTCTGAGCCTTTTGATCTTTACATCTACTGCCTGCCATAGAAAGTCCAGCACTGCTGCTTCATTGAGTGGGGCTTTTGTTTTTTCCAGGCATCCAAGAGTTATAATAGTGGTGTGTTATCATTGTCTCCTAGAATCCTTCCTAGTGGATTCAATAATTTAATGCAGAAATGTGCTCCCAAATGAAAAAACTCACTGTTATCCAGCATCATGTTCTCAAACACTTCATCCAGCACCTTCTAGATCCAGTCCTATATGCCCACTCTCACCTTCTGCCGAGACAACTTGGCCCTACAGCTCCACAGCACCCACTATAACCATTTTGGGATTTTTATTAGAATTTCACTGAATATGTACCTTTAAATAAGCAAAATGGAATCTTTTCAGGAGCGGTTTATTTCTATTTTTATTTAGGTCAGCCTTGATGCTTTTTAATAAAATTTCTTAATTTTCTCCATTATAGGCTTTCATACTTTTTGATCAAAAATACTTATTCCTTAAGTATGTTTATATTTCTAGCTGTCACTGAAAGTCTCTTTTTAAACTGCTTTATGACTGATTTTTTTCTGACAAAAATATAAATGATTTTTTCATTAATTTTTGTATCTAGAAAATTTACCAAAGTTTTTTGCTTAATTTTCTAATTTTTCTACGGCTTCTTTTGGATTTTCTATATAGCTAATTATATCACCTGCCAAAAGAAAAAGATACTTTTGGTTCTTTTATCCCTTCTTTTTTGATTTTATTTATTTATTTTTTTCCCTATTCTATTTCACTAGTTAGAACCCTCAGTGAGTGGTTGAACATAAGTGGTGATAACAGACATCATTTTCTATGTCCTGATCTTAAAGAAAATGCTTTAAACATACACCTGTAGGTTTGATAACTTTTCTCTACATTTTTTGATTCTTTTTTATTGCCTTTTTCTCAGGTTAAAGAAGTTCCATGCAATTCATAATTTGCTATGACATTTTTAAAAAATCTGGATGTTGAATTTTTTAAAGTGCTTTTTCTGCATCTAGGAAGATGATAATGTGCCTTTTCCCTTCTAATTTAATAATGTGGTAAATTACATTTAATTGCTTTTCTACAACTAAACTAAAATTGAATTCTGGGTTAAACTCACCTTATTTATGAAGTATTATCTTTCTTATCTATTAATATATATGGATTACTAATATTTTATTTAATACTACGATTCACCTGCCAGTCAATATTTTGCATTTTTGTTTCATTGTGGTTGTTAACATAATTTTTATTTATTGGGCTGTTATGGCCCACTTTGGGTATAAAATCCTGACCTCATAAAACGTGGGATGTGTGTACAGTGTACACTTTCTTTATTGTCTGGAAGAGTTTTGTGAAAACCTGCATTTTTTCCCCTTGATTATGTGGTAGAACTACTCTGTAAGGTTTTCTGGGTCTAATGTTTACTTGTGGGAAAATTTTTATTGACTTTGAATCATCTTTATTTGAGGAAAATATGTATTTCTTGGAATTTTCTGAGACAGTAAAGGACTGGCAGGTGAATCATAGTATTTTGAGTTTACCAAATTATACCAGTATCATTATCTACGGAAAAGGAAGTATTTACTGAATTTATACCAGCAATTGCTGATAGTACTGAATGTTTCCATATCTACGGCAAAATTCCTGGCATTTCATTAGAAATCTCTTCACAACTTATATGCAACTAACAAAAAATTGAGTGTCAATATTATCTAAATATTTTGTAAATCTGGGTTTTCAAGGAAGTGACATTAAGACAGAATAAATTTCCTGAACGGCAAAACTCATGTGGAATTAATGTTAATTCAGACACATTTTCATATTTTATAATCATTCTCATTTGTGTATGGTTTTATTTTCCTTTCTATATTTCCTGTAATGAAGTAACCATAGCTAAATTCCATTCCTTATATGTGGTGAGACTATATCAGGTCTGCTCTCCCTTCTCTAGATTCAGCTATAAATACATCATTCTAATATTGCATGAATTTGTGTGACCATTGTAACATTGACTCAAAGGAGTGGTTCTTGAAACTGAGTTGTTTTACCATGTGTTACATTTTAAAAAGCTCTTTTGAACTCTGAGTGCAGGATTTTACATTTAGCTCTGCTTAGTGATCATGTTTACCTATCAGTGATCAGTCACATTTTCACACTGGGCCTGTCATTGCCATCCTGGATTCTCACTATGCAGATTAAATGAATGTATTTTTATTAGCTTCATCCAAGATGTTGATATCTGCAGTTGGGGATTGACTCATATCCCCCACGAAAGGCAGGTGCAGGCCTTAATCTGTGTTTCTGTGGATGTAAACCCACTTGAAATAAAATCATTGAAGACATTATTAGTTAAGTTGTGGACTCATTTGTGAAGAAGATCTTTGAAGATCCTACTTAGAAGAGGCCAAATTGAATCAATGTGGGTCTTAATCTATATAGTTGAAGCCCTTGTGAGCAAAGCAAATTGGACACAGCAATTGGAAAAAGCCAGGAGTCAGTAGAAGCTATAAGTCAAGGAAATTGGAGAAACAGACATAAGGAGAGAGGAACTACCACGTGAAGGACGATCACAGGAATGCCACACATTGAAAGAAGCAAAGCTTGCCAATACCTTGATTTTGGAATTCTAGCCAAGAAATTTCTGCTGTTTACGCCAACCCATTGTGTATTGGCCATAAGCAGCCCTGGCAGACTTAAGACATCTGCTAAGCAGCCCTGGAAACTTCTCACCGACTTGAATAATCCATTAATAGTCCTCTCAGTTATAATCTCTAGTTGTCCATTTTCACCACGATAATCACTCGCTACAGGAAAAACGTTCCAAGATTCCTTGTAAAAAAACTTGCTGAAGTTTAGATTTATTGTGTCAGGAGAGTATGCAATCAACAAATTTCAATATGGAAAATGACATGAGTTTAGCATGACAAAAAAATGTACTGATTTCAACATTTGGCAGCTTCAGTTTCTCCCTAATCAGAACACTGTTCTTCATTTTCAATATAAAATGAAATTGCACTTTTATTTTGTGTTTGTGATGCAGGAGAGAATTATGAAGAATTTTAGAAAATAACATTCAGTTAACAGATATAAATGTAGAAATGTAATATAGGCTTGGAGGAGATATGTCTTGTTTGACAGTATTTATCTCAAAATTTAGAAACAGAGGATAGAGAAAGAGCCGTGTAGAGTACAGGTGCTCTAGACCTGAGGTTCTGTAAAGAGTTTATCATGGTTACTAGAGACCATGGAAAGTTTACTTCACCCCTCTTAGCATTCATATTTATAAAATGTGAATAATAGTTCTTACCACAATCATTGTTGAGATGATAACAACTAGAAACAGTAAGTGCTCAATATATTTGTCTCTGTCAATTTGAACAGAAGAAATGGGAACATCATAGAATGAAACACATCTCTAGAAGTCACGAATTAGTCGTTCTGGCAGGCAAGTAGGATCATTAAGGAGAAATGCTAAGTAGGGAATAGATCATCCTTCTCAAAAGGTATCCAGTACCCAGTGGCAACCAGACAGGCAACTTTTAAGAGAGCCTAGTTATTTGGGAGTGCAAGTGCAGTTCAGTGGTAGAATTCTCTACTGCCATATGGGAGACCCAGGTTTGATTCCTACCCCATGCACTTCCCAAACAAACAAGCAAACAAATAAATGAAAAACCAAACAAACAAAAATTCAGAAAATGGTGCTGTAATGAGGGGATAACCACGTGGAAAAATAATGAAATGTGACCCCTGTCAATTGAATACAAAAAAATTTTTTTTTTTTTAAGAGAGAGAGCCTAGTTATCTTGATTTGTGAAGTTTTCCAGGAGCATACATCTGGATAGAGCTGGGATTGGGAATAGTAGGCTGGGTAGGGTGAGGGTTTATTACAGGAGACTCTCAGGAAGAAGTGTACAGTCAGTTGTTTCATTCTTCTCATTTTATTACCCAGTATTGCCTTTCAAGACACCTCGAAATTTCTTTGTTGAAAGAAATGACAACTTACTCTACAGCCAACCCCAAAGAACCTTAGGAGGGTAAGTTGCTAGGAAGAAAACTTAACCATCTTGTACACAGTAAGAAAAAATTATCCAGTCAGTGATCTTAGCTTTGCAAGATTCTAGAATACTCATTACGATCCCATGTTCCCTTGAGGTAACATTAAATTGATGGACTCTCTTGTTTCTCCCTGGTAGTCTCAAAAAATAAGGAAGAGAATTGGAATGGAAACAAGTGCCAGAATATCTGATATGAGAGAGGAAATATAACTTGGTGGAAACCGCATCATTTAATATTTAAGACCTCACATCTTAAAGCCGTGATCAGCAGCTTCTTAGTTTTCTAACTTTAAGCAAACCACTCATGAAAGCCTACATTTTATCACTTGTTAAAGGGAGATACTACCTTCCTCAACAACTATGAGTCCTAAATGGAGTATTATATATACACACATATATATAAAGTCACACAATAAGGCTTATTATATTGTTCTCTTCTGTTGTTATTATATTCATCAGCATTTATTGAGCACATGTTATCTTTGGCTAAAGTAAGTTGGCTCAAGTGGAGACCTGCCAGTAGGGAGATACTTTATGTTACTGGATCCCTACGATTCATAGTACCCAATGGCAACTTTCCTTCACAAGGATAGTGTAGAAGGGAGTGATAATAATTGACTATTGTTCTCTGATCCAAGAAATGTTTATATAAAGAATATGCATGATGTGTGGCCAGATCTACACACTCTGTTTAGCAGGATCCCCAGCAAATAGTCCTTGTTATCTAGGTCTCAAGCTTTGGGTAATGAGTATAGTTTTGGAAGTGAAATACTCTGTGCAAAATACTTTATTGAATATTTTTTCTGTCATTTACTCTTTTACATGATGAAGATGTTCTGCTGATGAACATGCTACTAAATGTGTATTAGGTACACCAGTATACCTGAAGATAGAAACTACAGACACTTCCTTTGTCCTTAGGACTCCTACAATACAAGGGAAGAAGCCTATTCTGTACTTAGCAAACATGCAGCCAGCACTAGAAAATCAGTAAGTCACAAGGCAAGGAGGTGCAAATCACTCGTACAGTACTTAATTCTTCCTAACGTATAGCTTAAATCCAAATTGCCATTTTCAAAAAGGCACAATTTGTAAATATCCTTTCCTAAGTTTATTTTCAAAGAGGTTGCAATATAAGGTAGAAAGAAAATGTATAAAGTAATATAGCCAGGGGCAGAGAAAACAGAACTCAGTCCTGCACCTATAACTTTATTCTCTATGTGGTTCATCAAAACCACAGTTTTGAGGAAAGGGGTAAAAAGGAAGAATGATCTAATTTTACCAGAGCTAAAATCAAGAAAATGTCTCCTTCTAAGGAAAAAAAAAGAAAGAAAGGAAGGAAGAGGAGAAAGGCCGGCATTATTTTACTTGCTAATTTGTAAGTGCAATTAAGGTTAAAGTACTTCCCTTCACAAGAAAACATGACCCAAAGTATTATGAGCAAAAAAGCTTTCTTTGTAAAGAACTTTTCAAGCTGCTGTTTTTCTCCTGGAAAATGTGGTTTATCTAATTGATGGCTGAGGAAAACCATCTTTTGAAACTTCCCACTCAGTGAGTCACCCTGGGGTGTGTCTGCCTTGCAGCATCCTGTGAGATCCAGTAATCTAAAGTGGCACAACCAACGCAGCCCCAGCCTCATGCGTCAAGCGGAGCTATGGGCACTGAGAAACCAGAGGGAGCCTGGTTTTCTAAACAAAGTGGTTAACAAAATTGCAGGTTATGAAATGGGGTTTCATCCTTTAAAGGATAATTACCTATTTTTAAAAAAGAACCTGTTGAATGATTCCTATCAACACACAGTAATCTACAATTGGTAACAGCCAGGTAATTGCTCCAATTCAAGAGCATATATTGTCTCCTTAGGGTTTCTTCATAGAAATGTTAACCTTGAAGAGAATTTCCATACTCATCACCAGTTGCTTTATATGGGAGGTGAAATGGAGGATTTGGACAAATTCTTTTCCAAGCATAACTTGAGACACTGACAAAGCATCATGAGTACTGACCCTAACAGCCAATGGAACATCAAACATTTGAGGAAAGAAATTCAAAAGCCCACAATAACTGTCTCATTCTTGATAACTGAGAATTTGTAGCCATCAGAATGTAAAGCTTAAACATGTAAAAATGGGGAAATATATGCATGATGGATCTTGCAGAGAATCAGCTACTGACATTATGCTTTCCAAAAGAGGATATGTGTGTGAATAGGTAACTTTAGAGGTATTTTGGAAGTGAACAGAGAAAATAAGTATAGGAAATGATGTAAAGTCTCCTTTGTTGTAAAATGAACAGTCCACTTTTTTCATTACAGCTATCAGAGTTGGCATTTATCTAAGTATGATTGGTTGTTTAGAATAAGGTGCAAAGCCTGCAAAATGAGCTAATGATTTGCAAATGTCACCTAGGACTAGAGGGCCTTTACTCAAATCTTTGGGAATCATTGTATAATCAAAATCATGGTCATTGGGGAAATGAATGGGACAACAGATGAGTTAAGTTTCAATGAAGGTGCCTGAGGCTATGTGGAATTTTATATGTTGGGAATGACTATAGTGGTAGGAGTTATTTTTAACTTCTCTTACAGGATTAACACAAGATAAAAAGGTATTAGACACTAGATAACAAAAACTTACAGAAAGAAATAAGTTGAGAATACAACCATGATATTTTAGATAAAAGATGACAAAAAAAGATATTAACATTAGAATGAATTAAGGAAGTACATCACAATTTGAGATTTCTAGAAACCAGGTAGAGATTTCAGCATTTTAGGGTGATTAGCATGATCACCACATTATAGACATTGGAGGAGCCACCAGAAGTCTAAGTCTGAGAAATCATATGTTTCTTGGTTCTTCAGTGTTTTCCTGTCTGTTCATTACCAACAGTATAATTTTAACCATACTATAGTCCAAGAAACATCACAATTACATCCCCAGATCTTGGCAATCAGCTCTGGAGACTGAAACTGGGAAAGTTATGGTTACCCATGAGACATTGTTGGATCTCCATTTATTCATAATTGGCTTCTGGAAATGAAGACAAATTATTGACAAATCACCCTATTGGTGCCTACAGATAGAAATCCTTTAG
>PVIY010058607.1:0-12383 GCA_004026745.1 Myrmecophaga tridactyla | reverse complement strand
GTGTCTGGTTGGAGATTGCAGGGGCCAAAGAGGATGGTGTAGCAGAGGTGGAGGGCTGAGGAATGGAGAAAATGGTGTGGCATGTGGGCCCTGAGTGGTAGCTCTTAAGGGTTCCATACCATAGAGGGTGAGGAAGAGGGCAATGAGGACCTCCCCATGAGGATCCTAGTGGTGAGGTTCCCTTTGAACCTATTTGTAAATAGGACCTTTGAAGATGTTATTGACTGAGGGCGGGCTTTAATCCAGTGTAGCCGACATCCTTACAAGCTAAGGAAATTGGACACGGAGGAGCCACACAAGACTAGAAGCCAGAAGCCAACAGAATCAGAAGAGAAAGAACACATTGCAATGCAACTAAAAAGCCAAGAAACCTGACCATCCAGGTTTCACCAACCCTGGGTGAAAGTAAGCCTTCTGGCTTCTGAAACTGTTAGCCAATAAATTCCCATTAAGTCAACCCATTATGTGGTATTTTCTTTAGCAGTTAGAAAATTAATACAATAGCTAAATATTCTTACTCTCTCATGCTTGCTTTATCAAACAAGAAGAAACTAACTCGACTTCTGGCATGAGGGGCTCAATATTGACCTGCAAGTACATCCCATAAGTTAAGGAGACTACGAGTTGGATGGAAAAAGATGGGACTTGGTGAGATGCATGGCCCTGCAGGTCCCAGAGCTACACGGTTTGGATGGTCAGCAGAACTCCCGCCACCAAGCAGGAAGTCATGATAAGGTGCCCCAAACAGAACAGGGACAGTCACTGGGGGCTTCTCCAAAACCCCATCTCTGCTCCTCAGATCCTTTTAGCAACAGCCTCAACTGAAGATTGGGCACTTCACTCTGACACAAAGAACCAACCCTTTGGACCTGGTCTTTACAGACCCCTGGAACTCAGTGTTCTCATCAGTCAAGGGAGGCATTTATACCAGGGAAGCCCTGAAGAGCTTTTCCACCCTGACTACCTGGATCAGTGAGTTTACTTCCCTAGATTTTATGGGGGAAGGATGAGAGAGACTGGAAGTAAGAAAGACTCAAAGACAGAGTTCTCAGGAGACCTTGTTTAAAGGTCTAGAATTGGCGTCAAATAGGTAGAAACAAGTTTAAATAAGTAACAGCCACGGTCACTGAAAAGTAAAGTGTGATCAAAAGCAGGAACCTTTGATGGGAAATTTGAATTAGTTAGACTATCCAGATAGGCTGTAACCTCTGGAGTATCCAATCAGTGGAGAAACAGGGGAGGGACCTGCATGTTAGGCTTAAGGAACAAATACTGCTGCTTTTGGGTGCACAGGGCGCCAGGCACCATTTTGGGCTGTGTGCCTATTCTTGTAAAATCGTTAATAAATTCTTTTCTTCTCAAAAAAAAAGGTAAATCCTGTGCCTGCCCCCCAGCCTACTAGATTAGATTATCCTGAGGCAGAACCCAAACTCCCACTCAAAACTATACCACATGGGAGACCAGTCGGAGGTTCCCCAGTCGTGACCTCTGCACTTGCCCTTTCCTCTGCCTCTGTCGTTTAACCCAAGTCCCCATATGCTCCTTGATCCCACTCAGATCTCTGGACAAATGTACTCTTCAGAGAGGTTTTTCCTAACCCCTCAAATGAAGCAGCCCACCCTGCTACCCCCATGCTCTCCTTTGCCTGATTTCTTCACATCACATACTACACATAGTTGTTTATTGGTGAGTCTATTTGTCCCTCCCACCAGAATGTGAGCCCGATAAGGGCAGGCTCTAAGCATCTCCCTCAACTCGATGCTTATTTGCTGGACGAAGGAATGACCAACAAACCAATGTCACTCTTTTCCAAACTTGCCCCAAACTTCATATTCCTGGCCCCATCCCTCCCCACTGAATCCAGCTCTGCAGAAGAGGACCCAGAAATCTGTGTTAAAATATAATGTCAGTATATGTCACCGGCAGGAAAGTTGGAGATTAAAAATGAGGATCCATGCACTCCCCAAAAAACAAACAAGCAAAACAAACAAACAAGCAAACAAAAATTCAACAAATGGTGTTGCAATAATCGGATACTCACAATGAAAAATAATGAAATATGACCCCACCAAGCAGCATACAAAACAAAAAAAAAAATGGGAATGTATAACACAGTGAATATTGTGATAGTCCGTGATTAACTGTACAAATATAAAAAAGTTCTTTTATGAACTGAAAAAAAATACAATGCCAAGCAATTTTTATCACTAATGTGGTTTTACTTGTATTCAAGGATGCAGCCCTTATTCTATTGTTTGTTTTACAATTAACTAAAGGTTAGGGTGTCTCTTCTGAAATCCATTGATTTAGGGATGTGGAGGAGTCAAGGCAAAATGTTACATCACAGCCCCCTTCCTAGAACATTCCTCCTCCATCCCTTTGCAGGCAGCTAGTGTAGGGTTGCTAGATAAATACAGGATGCCCAGTTAAATTTGAATATCAGATAATGAATAATTGTTTAGTATAAGTATGCCCCATATAATGATTGGGAAATATTTACACTAAACAATTATTTGCTATTTATCTGAAATTCAAATTTAGCTAAAGTATCCTATATTTCTATTTGTGAAGTCTGGAAACTCTAAGCCAGAGGGATTGTCTGTCCCCATGACCTCCACCCCCATCCCCAACCCATCCCTCTAACAATAGCTGTGAGACGGTATTTCCAGGTACAGCAGGGAATGCTGCAGCTGCTACCCCTGCACGCTTCTGCACCCTCCCAGAAAGATGCCAAAACTCTGGGGACCCCCCTAGGTCCTCACCCCACCTCTTATCACAGTAGGCTTCCTTCTGAGCACACAAATGATTGCACACTGCAGTAAGCCAACAGCAGACTTGAAGGCCCAGACACAGGAAATAGCGCCATGGGGCAAACACAAAGAGAAACAAAGAGGTCCCTGCCCTTGATGCAGTGTAAGAAACAATTAAGTCAAAGTGGCCTGGGGCAAAGGATTAACCTAAATCATACAATACGTGGGGTGGGGGGAGTCACTTACAGTAACTGAGGAAGAAATACAAGACCTCAACAGACCATTTCAAATAAAGAGACTGAACTAGTAATGAAAAACCCTCCAAGAAAAAAAAAAGCCGAGGACAAGATAGCTTCATTGGGATTAATTTTTACCAAGTATTCCAAAAATAATTAATACCAATCCTGCTCTTTTAAAACACTGAAGAAGAGAGAACACTCCTTAACTCATTCTATGAAGGCAACATCATCCTAATACCAAAAGTAGATAAAGATACCACAAGGAAAGAAAATTATAGACCAATATCTCTTAAGAATATAGATGCAAAAATCCTCTATAAAATAGTAGCAAACTGAGGGGTGTGAGGGTAATTCAGTGGTAGAATTCTCACCTGCCATGCAGGAGACCCAGGTTAGATTCCCAGCCCATGCAGTCCCCCCTGCAAAAAAAAATTCAACAAATGGTGTTTTAGTAATAGGATATTCACATGGAAAAAGAATGAAATGTGACCCCCACCACACAGCATACCACAAACACACAAAATACTAGCAAACTGAATCCAACAGCACATTTAAAAAATTATATACCATAATCACTGGGATTTATCTCAGGTATGCAGAGGTGCTTCAACATAAGAAAATCAATCAATGTAATACACCACATTAATAGAACAGAGAAAAAAAATCACATGATCATCTCTATTGGCACATTTGACAAAATTCAGCACCCCTTCAAGATAAAAACATTTAGCAAGCAAGGAATAGAAGAAAACTTCCTCAACATGACAAAGGACATTGAAAAACCCACTGCTAACATTATACTCAATGGTAGAAAACTGAAAACTTCCCTTGTTAGGAACAAGACAAGAATGCCCATTTTCACCCCTGGTATTCAACACTGAACTAGAATTTCTAGCCAGAGCAATTAGGGAAGAAAAAGAAATAAAAGGCATACAAATTGGAAAGAAAGAAGTAATACAATTTCTATTTGCAGATAAAGTGATCCTACAAAGAGAAAATTCCAAAGAATCGACAACAAAACTACTAGAGCTAATAGATGAATTCAGCAAATTGGTGGGCTACAAGTTCAACGCTGTGAAATCAGTAATGTTTCTATACACTACGAATGAATAATCTGAAGAGGAAATGAAGAAAAAAATCCATTCATAACAGCAACTAAAAGAACCAAACCAAGGATATAAAGGACATACATAGAAAACTACAAAACATTGCTAAATAAATCAAAGAAGACTGAAATAAATGGAAGGACATGCTGTATTTGTGGATTGAAGACTAAATTTTTTTTTTATTTATTTTTAATTTTTTTGCATGGGCAGGCACCCGGAATCGAACCCGGGTCTCTGGCATCACAGACAAGAGCTCTTCCTGCTGAGCCACTGTGACCCTCCCAAGACTAAACTTTTTTAAGATGTCAGTTTTACCCAAGGTGATTTATAGGTGTATGGCAATTCCAATGAAAATCCCAGCAGTCTTCTTTGAAGAACAGGAACAGTCAACCATCAAATTTATAGGAAAGGGTAAGAGGCTCTGAATAGCCCAAACTATCTTGAAAAAAAAAGAAAACAAAGTGGAGGACTCATGCTTCATGATTTTAAAACTTATTACAAAGTAATCAAAAGAGCATAATACTGGCACAAAGCAGACATATAGACCAATGGAATCAAATTGAGAGCTCATATTTATGGCCAATTGATTTTTTGTTAACATTTTTTATTGTGAAATATAACTCTCTATATAAAAAAGAATACATTTCAAAGTACATTTTAACAAGTAGTTACAAATTTAACAAATTTCAATGTATCATATGGGTTACAATTCCACAATTTCAAGTATTTCCTTCCAGCTGCTCTAAGACACTGGAAACTAAAAAGAAATATCAATATAATGATTCAGCAGTCATACTCATTTATTAAATCCTATTTTCTCTGTTACAACTCCT
Organism: Myrmecophaga tridactyla; assembly: GCA_004026745.1. Taxonomy (NCBI): domain Eukaryota; kingdom Metazoa; phylum Chordata; class Mammalia; order Pilosa; family Myrmecophagidae; genus Myrmecophaga; species Myrmecophaga tridactyla. The sequence continues at coordinate 7,455 of PVIY010058607.1, read as the reverse complement.
CCTTCTCCTTTGAACCTTCTCCGAATCTTTAGGGATATTTGGGCAATGACCATTCTAACTTCTTCATGTTGAACAGAGACATTATGGGGTAGGGGGATGCAACTGGTTAATGCTCGTAGAGACTGGAACCTCTGGGTTTTAGGGCTTATCTGGCCTGGGAACCATCTGCAGGTTTTAAGTTTCTGAAAAATAAATTCAATGAGTACAACTTTTATAGAGTCTCATTTAGAGCCCTAGGTATTCTTCAGGGCATACAGGAATAGTATTGGTTGGGGCTTGGTATACCATAGCAATTAGCAATATCTAGCTGAAGCTTGCATAGAAGTAACCTCCAGAGTAGCCTCTTGATTCTATTTGAACTCTCTCAGCCACTGATACTTTATTTTGATACATTTCCTTTCCCTCTTTTGGTCAGGCAGGCATTGTCGAATCCACAGGGCCAGGGCCAGGTCATCCCTGGGAGTCATGTTCCATGTTGCCAGGGAGACTTACATCCCTTGGCCAATTGACTTTTGATGAAAAGTCTGCTCAATGGAGAAAGAATAGTCTCTTCAACAAATGGTGCTGGGAAAACTGGAACATTTGCAAAAGAATGAAGGAGAACCCCTACCTTACACCATATACAAAAATTAACTCGAAATGGATCAAATATTCAAATATAAGAACCAGACTGTAAAAATCCTAGAAGAAAGCAGAGAAATATCTTCAAGAAGTTGGGATAGGCAATGGTTTCTTAGATTTTATACCAAAAATATGAATAAAAAAAGAAAAAATAGAAAATGGGACTTCATTTTAAATTAAATGGTTTTAATTTTGATCAAAGATTTCATCATGAAGTAAAAAGACAACCTACAGAATGGGAGAACATGTTTGGAAACCACAAATCTGATAAGGGTTTAATATCCAAAATATATAAAGAAATCCTACAACTAAATAACAAAGAGACAAACAACCCAATTTAAAAATAGATATTTCTCCAAAGAAAATATTTAAATGGCAATAAAACACATGAAAAGATCCTCACTGTCATTATCCGTGAGGGAAATGAAAATCAAAATCACAGTGAGACACCATTTCACACCCATTAGAATGGTTGCTATTACAAGTATTAGAGAGGATGTGGAGAAATAGGAACACTCATTCATTGTTGCTGGGAATGTAAAATGATGCCACCTCTGTTTGGTGGCTCCTCAGAAAGTTAAGTATAGAATTACAATATGACCCAGAAATACCACTTCTGGTGAAAGCAGGGACTCGAACAAATATCTGCATATTGATGTTCATTGGAGTATTCTTCACAATTACCAAAAGACAGAAGCAACCCAAATGTTGTCCATCAACCAATGAATGGATAAACATGAAGTTCTGTCTATGGGTGAACCTTGAAGGCATCAGCATAAGTTAAATAAGCCAGACACAAAGGCACTAACATTGCATGATTTCACTGATATGAAATGATTAGAATAAGTAGATTCACAGAGTCAGGAACTAGAGTATGGGTTACCAGGGGGCAGGGGAGAGGATGGAAATGGGAAGTTAATGTTTAATTATTACAGAATTATTTTTGGCATGATGGAAAAGTTTTGGTAATGGATGGTGGTGATGTTAGCACAACACTGTGAATATAATCACAGTCACTGAATTAGAATCTGAATTAAAATTAAAAGGGGAATTTTGTTTTATATATGTCACAGAATAAAAAAATAAAAAATAAACATATGGGACTGAACAACAAAAAAGCAAACCCTAATGTGAATTATAGACTAAAGTTAATAGTGCAAGTATACTATTGTCAATTGTAACAAAAGTATCACACTATTGCATAATAATAATAGGGAAAACTGCAGGGGTCAGCATGTGAGAACTCATTTTCTGTCTGATTTTTCTGTAAACCTACAGCGTTTCTAATTATATATATACATAATAAGTTTGTTTTTTTGCTGTTGTTGTTTTCTTTGTTATTTTTATTTTTTCTTTCATAATAAGTTTTTTAAAGCCCAAGATTTCTATCCCTTCTCTGCCAGTTTCACTTGGAGAAATTACTTCACTTTTCTGAACTGTAAAATGAGGATCACAGCGGGGACCAGACCGGGCCGGACTTGGCCCGGGCAGAAAGTGGAACACGGCGCGGGACACCTGGTCCTGAGCCACCGCCTCCCCCCGCCCTGCGACCCGCAGGGACTGGCCACACGCTGACCTCAGGGGTCGAGGGAGGCTGGCGTCGGCATTGCACCGACGCTGCTTTCGCTACGCCTCCCTCAGCCTCCTGGAAAGCTCTGCTGGAGTCCGGCCTGGGGAGTTCCTGCAAACTGCGCAGTCTGCTGGGGGTCCAAACCCTGGTGCAAGGAGCCGGCGTGAAGGGGCATGAGTGGCTGCGGGGAGTCGCGGGGCGGTGTAACCAGGAGCGATGCAAAGCCTTTGCTGGAGTGGAGACCACTCTGCAGTGTCGCAGAGCCCCTTCCAAGGGTGTTGCGGCTGCATGCGTCCTTCTTCAACAGCAGTTCGGGTCACCCACTTGGGGAGGCGTGCCCCGACCACAGGTTCCCCATACCCTCCTCCTGACCAGACCCCCCACCCCACCTTCTACCCACTGCATTAAAGGATAATTAGACAACTCTAAAGGTATAAAAGTTATATAATTCTACCATGTAGAGATAACCATTGATAAGATACTTGCCATATAGTCGCCCAGATCATATCCTGTTGCTGTTTCATCCCCATTTAATATAATGTGGACAACTCTCTGGATCCACAGATATAGATCTATACCCTCATGTTAAATGGCTGTGAAATATTTTGTTGTTAGGATGCTGGATGATGTATTTAATCAACTTATTGTTTATGGCATTTAGATTACCTCCAGTTTCCCACTATTATAACAAAGCAGCCCTGTCCAATCGGTCAGAATTACAGTAGCACAAGTTAAACTTACAGAAGCAAACAAGGAAAGCTATTGTTCATGTAAATGAAAAACGCCGGGCCGTATGTGGCTGTAGGGCTTTGCTCTGTACTTTAGATTCTCAGGCAAGCTATCTACCTCACTGTGGCATAAGAAAAAGCAAGCTTTTAACTTTATTTTTAAACCAGTTCTTGCAAAAGCCCCAGGATTAAATCTAATTTCCTTGAATTAACCTGGCTTGGGCCATGTGCCCAGCCCAGCCACACCACTGTGGCCAGTTGCATGCAGTCGTCTAACTGCCAGGCCCAGGTCATGGGCCCAATCCTAGGGCGGGAGACCCCGCAAACCACATGTCCAGAGAGCTGCGGGCAGAGGGGTCCCAGGACATTGCAGTGTCCTAACTAGGAGGGCAGAGAATGGGGGGCAGTTGAAAACACAGATGTCTTCACACACATCCTTGTTGGCACAAGATATCCTCTTCTCCCCATGTGCAGTTGCACAGATAGACACATGTACACTTTTGCTACATATTCCCAAATGACTTTAATCTTTGCCAATCTGAGAGAGGAGAAGAAAAATGACATCATGTTGCTCTTTAGATTTGGTTATGTTATCGTCCTATCTGTCCTGAACCGTAAAAGTAGGGATCATTGGACAGTTCTTTTTTTTTTAATTTATTGTATTATCAAACCAAAACAACATGCAAACATGAACACTCTTAATATACAAACATTCCATGTATGATGAACAATCAATGGCTCACAGTATCATCACTTAGTAGTATGTTCATCATGATGATCATTTTTTAGAGTATTTGCATCACTCCAGAAAAAGAAATAAAAAGAAAAAAGAAAAAACTCACACATAACATACCCTTTACCCCTCCCTCTCACTTACCACTAGTATTTCCATCTACTGAATAGATTTTAACCTTTGTACCCCTATTTTTTTCTATACCCCTTACCATTCCCTTTCGTTGTTCACTAGTATTTCGATCTACTTAATTTATTTTAACATTTATTCCCCCTATTATTTATTTATTTTTAATCCATTTTTTTTTACTCATCTGTCAATATCATCGATAAAAGGAGCATCAGACACAAGGTTTTCACAATCACATATACACATTATGAAATCTATATCATTATAAATTCATCTTCAAGAAACATGGCTACTGAAACACAGCTCTACAGTTTCAGGTACTTCCCTCTAGCCTCTCTAATACACCTTAAACTAAAAGGGAGATGTCTATAAAATGTGTAAGAATAACCTCCAGGATAACCTCTTGACTCTGAAATCTCTCAGCCACTGATTTTTTTTTGTCTCTTTTCTCTTTTTCCCCTTTCAGTTCAGAAGGTTATCTCAATCCCTTGATACTGACTCCCAGCTCATTCTAGGATTTCTGTCCCACATTGCCAGGAAGGTTTACACCCCTGGGAGTCATATCCCTCGTAGAGAGGGGGAGGGCAGTGAGTTTGCTTGTTTTGTTGGCTGAGAGAGAGATATACCACATCTGAGCAACAAAAGAGGTTCTCTGGGGGTGACTCTTAGGCCTGATTTTAAGTAAGCTTAACCTATCCTTTGCAGGTTTAAGTTTCATATGAACAAACCCCAAGATTGAGGGCTCAGCCTATTGATTTGGTTGTCCACACTGCTTGTGAGAATGCCAGGCCTTCTCCAAATGGAGAAGTTGAATTTTCCTCCTTTCTTGCCATTCCCCCAAGGGGATTTTGCAAATACTTTTTCATTCACTGTTCAAATCACTCTGGGATTTATCAGGGCATCACTCTGGACAAACCTACAAAATCTCATGCCCTATTCAAGGTTCCATGTACTTAAGTTGTTCAATTAAATTGTCCAGATAAGTTATAATAGGAAATGTACTAGTCAAAATATAAATTTTGTACCAAATAAACGTTTTTTACTTTAGTCTCACACATAAGTTAAAGTTTTTAAATATGAATTACCATCTATTTTCTATACCCTGCAATACTGACATTCCTTTGTTCTTCCTCATGCAAAAAACATTTTTTAATTTGTACATTTGGTCACTATCATTGTACACTCTAGGCATTCCTAGATTATACCATCTCAGTCTTTATCATCTAACTTTCCTTCTGGTTTCATAAGTGCCCCCAGCCCTCCTCCCTCTATCATTCTTACATTCAGCTTCATTCAGTGTACTAACATTATTGTGCTACAATTAGGAAATATTGTGCTATCCATTTCTGAATTTTTACAATCTGTCCTGTTGCACGATCTGTATCCCTTCAGCTCCAATTACCCAGAATCTACACTATTTCTATCTCTTGATGGCCTCTGTTCTTAACTGAAATTCTCCAAGTTCATCCATTAATGTCAGTTCATATTTGATGCACAAAAGTGTTTAATTTTGAGGAGTTCCCATTGATCTATTTCTTTCTTCAATGCTCTTGTTTTGGGTGTAAGAGCTAGGAAACTGCCTCCTATTATAAGATTTATAAGATATTTCCCTACATTTTCTTCTAACAGTTTTATGGTCTCAGATCTAATGTTTAGGTCTTTAATCCATTTTGAGTTAATTTTTGTATAGGGTGTGAGATATGGATCCTCTTTCATTCTTTTGTATATGGATATCCAGTTCTCCAGGACCCTGTATTGAAGAGACAGTTCTGTCCCAGATGCGTTGGCTTGACTGTCTCATCAAAGGTCAATTGTCCATAGATGAGAGGGTCTATATCCAAACACTCTATTCAATTCCATTGGTCAGTATATCTATCTTTATGCCAGTACCATGCTGTTTTGACCACTGTAGCTTCATAATACAACTTAAAGTCAGGTAGTATGAGACTTCTGACTTCATTTTTCTTTCTCAGAATATTTTTAGCTATTTGGACCACCCTGCCCTTCCAGATGAATTTGGTTATTGGTTTTTCTATTTCTGAAAAGTAAGTTTTGGGGATTTTAATTAGTATTGCATTGAATCTATAAATCAATTTACGTAGAATTAACATCTTAACTTATTTATGCTGGGATATCCCTGGAGAACAGGGGAGAAGAAGGGGCGCCACACAGGATTAAGTAAGGACAGATGCAAGAAGTTAGTTAAGCGGGGTCAGGGGACTCAAGCTCATCAGGAGCAAGAGCCCCAAATGTACCGACATCCGCATATTTATTGTGCTATTACACAGGAACTGCTTTAGGGAGTATAATCAAAGCAAGATTATTTTTGAAGTCTGTCATGCCTGCAAAGCTACAAAGTTTGTTTCACAGTTCCTGCCTATGCCTATGCCCCATGTCCTCAGCTGTCAAGCCAACCACTCAAGCCTTCAGAGAACCATCTCCAACATATTTAGTCTTCCAATTCATGAACATGGTATACTCTTCCATCTATTTAGGTCTTCTGTGATTTCTTTTAGCAATTTCTTGTAGTTTCCTTTGTACAGGTCTTTTGTGTTCTTAGTTAAATTTATTCTAAAATATTTCATTCTTTTGGTTGCAATTATAAATGGAGTTTTTTTCTTGATTTCCCCCTCAGATTGCCCATTACTAGTGAAAAGATTTTTGAGTGTTTACATTGTAACCTGCGACCTTGTTGTACTCATTTATTAGCTCTAGTAGTTTTGCTGTGGATTTTTCAGGGTTTTTGACATATAGTATCATATCATCTGCAAATAGTGAGAGTTTTACTTCTTCCTTTCCAATTTGGATGCCTTGTATTTCTTTTTCTTGTCTAATTGCTCTGGCTAGAACTTCCAACACAGTGTTGAATAACAGTTGTGATAGTGGACATCCTTGTCTTGTTCCTGATCTTAGGGGGAAAGTTTTCATTTTTTCCCCATTGAGGATGATATTAGCTGTGGGTTTTTCATATATTCCCTTTATCATGTTGAGGAAGTTCCCTTCTATTCCTATCCTTTGAAGTGTTTTCAACAAGAAAGGATGTTGAATTTTGTCAAATGTCTTTTCTGCATCAATCGTGATGATCATGTGGTTTTTCTGCTTTGATTTGTTCATATGGTATATTACATTAATTGATTTTCTTATGTTGAACCATCCTTGCATACCTGGGATGAATCCTACTTGGTCATGGTGTATAATTCTTTTAATGTGCTACTGGATTTGATTTACAAGAATTATGTTGAGGATTTTTGCATCTATATTCATTAGAGTGATTGGTCTGTAATTTTCTTTTCTTGTAGTATCTTTGTCTGGCTTTGGTATGAGGGTGATGTTGGCCTCATAGAATAAGTTAGGTAGTTTTCCCTCCTCTTCAATTTTTTTGAAGAGTTTGAGCAGGATTGGTACTAATTCTTTCTTGAATGTTTGGTAGAATTCACATGTGAAGCCATCTGGTCCTGGACATTTCTTTTTTGGAAGATTCTTAACGACTAATTCAGTTTCTTTACTTGTGATTGGTTTGTTGAGGTCATCTATTTCTTCTCAAATCAATGTTGGACTTTCTAGGAAGTTGTCCATTTCATCTACGTTGTGTAGTTTATTAGCATTATCCTCTCATTACCTTCTTTATTTCTGCAGGGTCAGTGGTTATGTCTTCATTTTTTATTTTTTTTTAT
>PVIY010058606.1:0-12391 GCA_004026745.1 Myrmecophaga tridactyla | reverse complement strand
TGACAAAGTACATTGTGAAAAAGAGAGCAAGTTCCTTGATCTCATGAAGCATATATGCTATTGGGGAAAAGCAGATGACCAAAAAACAAACAAAACCCAAATTTATCTGGTAATAAGAAGAGATATAGAAAAAACTAAAATGTGACTACAGATGGCTAAGTGGTTACTTTACATTTGGCAGTGATATTCAAGCTGATATCCAAATGCAAGAAAGAATCAACCTATAAGAGACTTCAAATAGCTTTGAGAGGCTATTCTGGAGGTTACTCTTATGCAAGCTTCAGCTAGATATTGCTAATTGTCATAGTACGCCAAGCACAAAACAACAGTAGTCCTGTTAACCCTAAAAATACCCAGGGCTCTATCTGAGATCCTACAAAAGTTTCACTCACTAAGTTTACTTCTCAGAAACCTAAAACCTCCAGATGGTTTCTAAGCCAGATAAATTCTGAAATCCATAAATAACAGTCTCTGCAAGAACATCAACCAGTTGTATCCCCCTACTACAAAATGCTGACACCCCTTTTCAACATGAAGAAGTTAGAATGGTCATTGCCCATATATCCCTAAAGATGAGAATGATCACAGAAGAAGGAGGAACTGTAACATAGAAGATAGGATTTAATAAACGAGTATGACTACTGAATCATTTTATTGATATTTCTGTTTAGTCTCCAGTGTCTTCGAGCAGCCAGAAGGAAACACCTGAAATTGTGAAACTATAACCCATACCAAATATTGAAATTTGTTCTATAACTACTTGTTAAGATGTAGTTTGAAATTTATCATTCTGTTTATATATCAAAGAAAAAAATGTTTAAAAGAAAGAAAGAGCCAGTTAGTGAAAGGTTATTTCATAATTAAATCTTCTGAGTGCGAGATAAAGTAGCAGTGTCTACTAACATTTTAATAGAAGAAAAATTAGGTTTTGATAATCATTATTAGGGAAAAATTGAAGAATTCCTACATAAACCAATGTACATTCTAAATGACTACACTAAGATTTTATGCTAATCACTAATTTTTCAAAGACTAAGAATTCTCCAAATAGCTCATAATGAGTGCCAGACAGACATCTGGAGAGGAGGTTCCTGAGTGAAAATATGGAAGTGTCATTAAACATAATAAATCTCTTCCTCTAATCAGAGAAACCAGAATGAAAAAAATAATAACATGCATTTAGGAAAGAGAACATTTACCATCACATTAACTGAACAAAATACAATAACGGAATAAAAATTAAGGCAAGGTTCATGTTTCACCAGAAATGATCTAGGTGCTGCAGAAGCCTCAAGGCTAATTAATACCAAGCCATCACACCAGAACTCAGTTCAATTTATTTTCAGGATAATCCGTGCAGAGAAAATAAAAATACTTTTTCATTCAAATGCCAAGTTATTGAACATTTATCATAATATTATTATTTATTATAATAAATTGAACATTATAACATTATTGAACAATGCCATCCTCAACAAAAAAAGTTGTGCATCTTACAACTTTTTAATGTTTTACAAAATGCAGGAAGGAGGACCAGCAAGATGGTGCATGAGACAATCCAGGGCACCATTCCCCCACAGAACCTCTGAACTAGGAAAATCTGGCAGAGACATCTTCCTTAAAACTCCAGAAAACAATTAAAGGGCCAAGGCTGAATCAAGAAAATATAGTTTTTAAATCGTAGGAGAAGCTCCTGGCATTCTTGCTGGCTCTACCCCACCCCCACTGCCCAAGATCCACCCTGCAGGCAGAATCAGCATGCTAACATCAGACAGCTAAAGCACAGTCAGAAACACTTATGTCAAAGAAGCCTTGGGGCAGCTACCAGCTTTAAGACATACAATAGAATACACAGAGGTGGAGAGCAAGTCTATCATAGGGGGCAAAGCGGGCATTCAAATTCCAATAAAGAAGGGACTACCTGAGGCCACTAGCCACCAAAAGCCCAGGACAAGACACAAGTTAAGAAAAGAAAGAAGAGGATTCTGCACTTCACATACTCATCCAGCTGTTTTGCTTGATGGGAGGGCTAACCTCAGAAGGAGAGCACCAGTCAGTCAGTCAATTTGCAAAGTCTGTGGGAGGTGTTTTCGGTCTCAGTTTATTTGGTTTATCTGTTTTTTGGTAAGCTACTGGCACTGAAAGAAGTCCATTAGTTGGATATAAATTTAAGGATGAGAGAGCTAGCTAAGTGACAAAATCAGAGAGTTAATATTTTAAAATGTACAGTGTGCAATAAAAAATTACAAGACAAACAAATGGGAAATGATTGTCCATCTAAAGGAACAAGAAAAAATCCACAAACCATCACAAAGAACATCGCAATTTGGACAAAACATACAAAGACTTTTTAAAAATGATCCTCAATATGCTCAAGAAGATAAAAGAAAACATGGAGAAGACACTAAAGGATATCAGGGAAAAGTAGAATATATTATGAGGATCTCAAATACGAGATAAATATTTTTAAATGGAACCAGATACTAGAGATGAAAACCACAATAACTGAAATGAAAACTCCCCTAGAAAGATTCAATGGCAGGTTGGAGCTGGAAGAATAAAGAATCAACAAACTCAAAGACAAGACAATTGAAACACTCTGGTTAAGGAGCAGGAAGAAAAAAGAATGAAAAAGTAAACAAAGGCTAAAAGATATGTGGTATCAAATGTACCACTTAAGTATTATGGGAGTTCAAGAAAGAGAATAAAGAGACATAGGGAAGAAAGAATATTCAAAGAAACAATGACAGAAATTTCCCAAATTTCACAAAAGATACAAATATACAAATTCAGGGATCACAACCATCCCAAACAGGATAAATTCAAAGAGAACCACACTCAAAAACATAGTAGTCAAACTGTCAAATGCCAAGGACAAGTAAGAGTTCTGAGAGCCACAGTAAAAAAGCAATGTGTTATGTATGAAGGTATCCCAATAAGATTAAAAACAAAACAAAACAAAACAAAAAACATGTGCTCATTAAGGCAGTGGTATAAAATATTTAAAGTATTAATGGAAATCAATAGTCCACAAAGAATTTTACGCCAGTGCAAATGATTTTCAAAAATGAGGGAGGGCAGGCCACAGTGGCTCAGCAGGTAGAGTTCTCGCCTGCTGTGCTGGAGACCTGGGTTCGATTCTCGATGCCTGCCCATGCAAAAGAAAAAAAAAATGAGCGAGAGATGAAGACATTCCCAGATAAACAACCTGAGAGAATTCATCACCATTAAAGCAGACCTACAAAAAATGCTAAAGGCTACTTCAGAGTTAAAAGAAAGGACACTACACAATGGAGTGAAGTATTTTAAACAAATAAAAACCTCCAGAAAGGTGACCATAGGAGTACTTATAAATACCACAATTATTATATTGTATTTTTCGGCATATAATTCCACCTTTTACTTCACATGGATTCTAAAACAAATGCATAGATGACAAGATGGATGAGCCTTGAAGACATAATGCTGGGTGAAATAAGTCAGACACAAAAGTATACTGTATGATTCCACTTTTATGACCATGGTAAAGGTAAAATCAGAGGCTTATGATACAGAATACAGGGGACCTAGAGGTACACGGAAGCCAGAGATGGCTAAACAATTAGGTAATGAGGTTGAACTTAAATTTAAGGGAAAAGATAGAAGTGAAGGTGGTTCTCTAGCAGGTCTATAAGTAACATTACCATACTGAAGATGAACATGACTTTTTTGAAAGGGGATGTATAGACCCATGTATCCCACTGATGAACACTATCAATATAAATAAGTTCTTGTTTGAACTACTGGAAAGGCATGAATCTTGTACAAAGAGTGTGTAAGTTCAAGGTATACGGGGAAAACTGCTTTGTATGCTATGGGCTATGTTTAACAAGAAAACATCAACAGTACCACAGCAACACCAGGGGTAACTAATGGGAGAAGGGACAAGAGTTAAGAGGAAGTTTGGATTTTCTATTTGGTGAGGGTGTCTTTATTGGTTATCTTTCTCTTGGGAACAATGAAATCCAAAATTGAGAGTGCTGATGGACTGTTGACTTTGGACATTATACATGATGCCCAATGAATGGAGGTGGCTGAAGGATGCACTGAAATACATTGGCGAATGATGGTGCATACATATGATCAAATATTGTGCTCCTACAAAAAGGAACGAAGTTGTTGAGGCATGCAACATAGTGAATGAACCTGTGGGACATTTGGTGAAGTAAAACAGGCCAAAGCAAATATGGTATGGTTTCATTTAGAAAATATTTATAAGAAAACAGGGGCCTACATTGTAAGCTTTTATACCAGTTACATTTAGTCCGGAGCGGTAATTGCTATTTCTAGATTTTGAGGGACTGTTTTATATATGTATAACCTTGTAATTTGAAATAAGAATGAAGCCAATCAAGTCAAGATTAAGGTAATTCAGAATACAGGGGTAAGAAAGACATTGTCTGTATTTAGAACCTCATCTATTATTTGAGAAGAAAGGTTTATTTGGTGCAGAACCTAAATTTTCTGTAACACACAAACTCAACCTGTCTGGATAGATCATCTAAACAATTCAAACACAGGGGAGCCCAGAATAAGAATGAGAGTTTTAACCCAGTAAAGCTTAATGTAATGTCTGGATACATCCCAGAGTATATTAAGCAGATAATGAAAAAGTATTGGCAAGGTCCCTTGAGGGATGGGACAAAAAACTTTACCACCAGCAAAACCCCTGATACAGTGTCAAACATTAGGGACACATCCAATTCAATAGTCCAAGCCCTTGATTTTGAGGCTTGCTCTTATTAAGCTTTATATATGTAACACAGAAGCTTAGCCTACCTATAGGTATGGCTAAGAGTTACTTCCAGAGAATCTCTTTTGTTGCTCTGATGTGGCCTCTCTCTAAGCCCAATTGTGCAAATGAAATCACTGCCCTCCCCTCTACATGGAACATGACATCCAGAGATGAAAGTCTCCCTTGTGGCATAGAAGATGACTCTTAGGGATGAGCCTGGCCCTGACACTGTGGGATCAATGCCATCCTGAACAAAAAGGAGAAAAGAAGTGTAACAAATAAGGTATTAGTGGCTTAGAGAGTTCAAATAGAGTCAAGCGGCTACTCTGGAGGTAACTTATAACACAACGTTCAGTTAGACATTGTTACCTATCATCTCTTGCAAAACCCCAACCAAAACTATTCCAGCCAATCCTAAAGAACACCTAGGGGAATATATAAGATTCTGCAAAGGTTCCATGCATTACAGTAACTTTCCAGAAACCTACAACCTCCAAATGAGTCCTTGGACAAGGTAAGTCCTGAAATGTAGAGGAGCCAGCCTCTCCAGAACATCAACAAGTTCTATCCCCCATCCCATATTATCAGTAGCCCCTTCCAGCGTGAAAAAATTAGAATGGACATGGCCCACATATCCCTAAAGTGTGGGAGAAATATCAAAGATGATGGTGGAGTTATACAGAGAAGGCAGAGTTTAAAAAATGAATATCATTGCTGAATCACTATATTGATACTTCTTTTAGTCTACAGTATATTAGAGCAGCTAGAAGTAAAAACCAAAAATTGTGGAATTGTAACCCATACCAAACACTGAAATCTGTTCTATCACTAATTGCTGCAATATGCTATGAAATTTATTGCTTTTTAGTATATATGTTATTTTTCACACACAAAAAGAGAAACACTCAATTGTGATGATAAATTCACAGCCATATGATGATATTGTGAATCACTCATTGGACCCTTTGGATGATTACATGATATATAAATATACAACATATATCAATTTAAAAAACCCACTGGTGTATACCAATTTTCTTCCAGGTTTGCAAAGGCACACATAAATCTGTATTATCACCTTGAGTGATTAAAAGGCATAACAATTTCAAAGCATTATTTACATGTTTTTTATAACAACAACAATAATAGCAATTGATAGAGATGATAACTGCATTTTTTCGATTATAGAAACTTCCAGACACTCACTGCATAAATCCATTAAAATACAGTCCTTCCTAGCTTGACTCTTTCCTTTTGGAACACTACCTGAGTTCTTATGACTAATCTCCAAGATTCTGGGGCAGTACACTACTGGAATTTTTTTTTTTTTATTGCTTCAGGCCATAGAGGAGTTTTCTTCCAAGAAGATAATAAATTTTGTGATCTTTCCCACCCTTGCTGAGGAAGAAATATTTCAGGGACCGCCATACCTAAACATCCTGGGAGTTCCAGCAAATTTCAGCAGACTGTAAGAAAGTCAAGAGAAAAACATTGCAGACATCACCTAGTCAACCTAAGATAGTGTTGATCTGTTTGTGTAAATCAGTCTAGGTGATCAGTAAGGAAAAGATTAAACTAGTCTTTTATCAACGTTGCTCTTGACTTGCTCTTGAGTTCTTAAAGGGTTAAAATATTTGCTGAAATGATAATACTTATATAAAAATTATGGGATAGTACCTTAGAGATGAATGAGTCAATTACTGACTGGTGAATGGATATTATAACCTATTAACTCAGACTAAGTGAGATCTTCAATACAATTGAAAGCATACTGACCACAGTCTGGAAACTTTACATGAATCACTTGTGATCTTGCTCAATAAAACTTTAACTCAGGAAGTTGGGATCAGTGGGGGTCAAAATTAATTTCTAACAAGCACCCAAGTGATGCCAAGTCTATTGATTCACAGACTATACTTTAATAGCATACTGTAATGTGGCATTGCCTCCTAAGACACTTAGAATAAAATCCAATTTTTACAATGTAGGCCTGGAAAACCCTACATTATCTGCCCTTCCCATCCCCCAATACTTTTATGACCTTATTGTCTATACTCTGTGTCTTGCTTATATACTCCAGCCATTGATCCATTTGCTGTTCCAGACGTGCGGTTACCTCCACTTAGAACAATCTTTCCCCCAGATATTTCTTTAGTTTGATCTTTGTTCAAATGTTAACTCATCAGAAAGACATTCCCTGGAAACGTGAGACAGAGATCCCAGGATGAGCCAGAACAAAGCATCCAGGGATTGAGAAAACCTTCTTGACCAAAACCAGGAAGAGACAAATGAGAAAAAAGTAAAGGATCAGCAGCTAAAAGATTTCATACAGACTCAAGAGGTTATCTTGGAGATTATTCCTATGCATTATATAGATATCCCCTTTTTACTTTATGGTGTCTTAGACTGGCTAGAGAGAAGTACCTGAAGCTATAGAGATATATTCCAGTAGCCTTGTTTCTGGAAGATGAGTATATACTGATGAAGCTTTTACAATGTGTGATTGTGATTGCAAAAACTTTGTGTCTGATGCTCCCTTAAACTAGCGTATGGACAAATAAGTAAAAAAAATATGGATAAAAAATAAACAAATAATAGGAGGTAACAAAGGTTAAAACAAATTGAGTAGAGGAGGTGCCAAGATGGCGGCTTAGAGGTGTGCGATTTAGTTCATCCTCCAGAACAGCTACTAAATAACCAGGAACAGTACAGAACAGCTCCTGGGGCCACATCAGAGACCGGACACAGAACGTGCCCCAGTCAGGACCAGCTGGACTGGCTGCAAGACCCCCCAGAACCGTGAGTTCCCCAAGTCAGGGTGGCAAGTGCCCCTTGCCTACAGGCTGCTTCCCAGAGGGGAAAAGAAAGAGACTTTACCAGCAGCAGGGGCTAAGTGCAACCAAATGCCAATTTGGAATTAATTAACAAATTCGGGCACCTAAAAATACGTCCCCAGCTCAGGTGAAACTGGTCAAAGTGGAGATCGCTCATTTTTGCCCTGGCGCCAAGGGGGGCAGGGGTCAAGGAAAAAAGGAAATAAAAAAAACAAAGGTTTTTCTGGCTGTGTTTCTACAAAGTTTGACTGCCTTTGGATCCAGCAGCAGGACTTCTCAGGCTGCAACAGCCCCAGGCATAGGAGCCTATGCCTTCCCCAGGGGAGGGGTGAAGCCCAACTCACATGGAATCCCTCCCTCAAGGAATTCAGACACCAGGGCATGGTAATTTGAAGCCATTAAAACCAGCCTACAAACTCTCCTCTATCTCCACCATGCCCCCAGCAGGGAAAGTCTGCAAAAGTTTAAGGTACCACATCATCTTATGCTGCTGGGATCCGCATGCAGACAAGGACCACATACTGGGCAGAGTCCAGAGACTTCACAAGAAAGTCTTTCAACCTGCTGGGTCTTATCCTCAGGGAAAACCGATGCAGGTGACTCTTTCCTTCTGTCAGGAGGACAATTTAGTCTGGGAAAATCCGGCTGGGGTCTATAATACCAAATTAGACCCTCCTAAGGCTAGGGGAGTGGGGGAAGGCACCATACAGGCAGGGCAAGAAACAAGAATACAACAATTGAAAAATTCTCCTCTGTTAAACAAAACCTAAGCTAGAGGTCCAGAAAAAGCTGAACTGAATGTCAAACAACAGACAGACAACAAATTGATCCAGCAAGAAAACCCTAGGTAAAAGAAGTGAAAACAATCTCCAGAATAAACTAATTAAGGTAATTAAATGCCTAGACGCCAGCAAAAAATAACAAATCACACTAGGAAAATTGAAGATATGGACCAGTCAAAGGAACAAACCAACAATTCAAGTGAGATACAGGAGTTGAAACAATCAATTCAGAATGTACAAACAGCCATGGAAAACCTCATCAAAAATAAAATCAACGAATTGAGGGAGGATATAAAGAAGGCAAGGAAAGAACAAAAAGAAGAAATTGAAGTTCTGAAAAAACAAATCACAGAACTTATGGGAATGAAAGGCACAGCAAGAGATGAAAAAAACAAAGGGAAACCTACAATGGTAGATTTCGAGAAGCAGAAGACAGGATTAGTGAACTGGAGGACGGAACATCTGAAATCCAACAAGAAAAAGAAATATAGGAGGAAAAATGGAAAAATAGGAGCAGGGACTCAGGGAATTGAATGACAATATGAAGCGCAAGAATATACGTGTTGTGGGTGTCCCAGAAGGAGAAGAGAAGGGAAAAGGAGGAGAAAAACTAATGGAGGAAATTATCACTGAAAATTTCCCAACTCTTATGAAAGACTTAAAATTACAGATCCAAGAAGTGCAGCGTACCCCAAAGAGAATAGATCCAAATAGAGTACTCCAAGACACTTACTAATCAGAATGTCAGAGGTCAAAGAGAAAGAGAGGATCTTGAAAGCAGCAAGAGAAAAGCAATCCATCACATAAAAGGGAAGCCCAATAAGACGATGTGTAGATTTCTCAGCAGAAACCATGGAGTTGAGAAGACAGTGGGATGATATATTGAAATTACTAAAAGAGAAAAACCGCCAACAAAGAATTCTATATCCACCAAAACTGTCCTTCAGAAATGAGGGGGAAATTAAAACATTTTCAGATAAAAAATCACAGAGAGAATTTGTGACCAAGAGACCAGCTACGTAAGAAATACTAAAGGGAGCACTAGAGACACATGCGAAAAGACAGAAGAGCAAGGTGTGGAGAAGAGTGTAGAAAGGAAGACTATGAGTAAAGGTAAAGAAAGGAAAATTAGATATGACATATAAAATCCAAAAGGCAAAATGGTAGAAGAAAGGACTGCCCATACAGTAATAACACTAAATCTTAATGGATTAAACTCCCCAATCAAAAGACATAGACTGGCAGAATGGATTAAAAAACAGGACCCATCTATATGCTGTCTACAGGAAACACATCATAGACCCAAGGATAAACATAGGTTGAAAGTGAAAGGTTGGGAAAAGATACTTCATGCAAATAACAATCAGAAAAGAGAGAGAGTAGCTATACTAATATCCAACAAATTACACCTCAAATATAAAACAGTTAAAAGAGACAAAGAAGGACACTATGTATTAATAAAAGGAACAATTCAGCAAGAAGACATAACAATCATAAATATTTATGCACCAAGCCAGAATGCTCCAAAATACATGTGGCAAACAGTGAAAAGAGACACAGTGAAATAGGCACATCTACCATAATAGTTGGAGACTTCAACTCCCCACTCTCATCTATGGACAGAACATCTAGACAGAGGATCAATAAAGAAACAGAGAATATGAATAATACAATAAATGAGCTAGACTTCACAGACATTTATAGAACATTACACACCACAACAGCAGGATTCATCTTTTTCTCAAGTGCTCATAGATCATTCACAAGGATAGACCATACGCTGGGTCACAAAGCAAGTCTCAATAAATTTAAAAAGACTGAAATCATACAAAACACTTCCTCAGATCATAAAGGAATGAAGATGGAAATCAATAATAGGTAGAGTGCCAGAAAATTCACAAATTTGTAGAGGCTCAACAACATACTCTTAAACAACCAGTCGGTCAAGGAAGAAATTACAAAAGATATCAGTAAATATCTCGAGGCAAATGAAAATGAAAACACAACATATCAAAACTTATGGGACACAGCAAAGGCAGTGCTAAGAGGGAAATTTATTGCCCTAAATGCCTATATCAAAAAGAAGAAAGGGCAAAAATCGAGGAATTAACTGTCCACTTGGAAGAACTAGAGAAACAATAGCAAACTAACCCCAAAGCAAACAAAAGGAAACAAATAATGAAGATTAGAGCAGAAATAAATGAAATTGAGAACATGAAAACAACTGAGAAAATCAACAAAACCAGAAGATGGTTTTATGAGAAAATCAATAAGATTGATGGACCCTTAGCAAGACTGACAAAAAGAAGAAGAGAGAGGATGCAGATAAATAAGATCAGAAATGGAAGAGGAGACATAACCACTGACCCCACAGAAATAAAGGTAGCAATGACAGGATACTATGAACAACTTTATGCTAATAAATACAACAATGTAGATGAAGTGGACAACTTCCTAGAAAGGCATGAACAACCAACTTTGACTCGAGAAGAAAGAGACGACCTCAACAAACCAATCACAAGCAAAGAAACTGAATCAGTCATTAAGAAGCTCCCAAAAAACAAAAGTCCAGGACCAGATGGCTTCACATGTGAATTCTACCAAACATTCCAGACAGAATTAGTACCAATCCTGCTCAAACTCTTCAAAACAACTGAAGAGGAGGGAAAGCTACCTAACTCATTCTACAAAGCCAACATCACCCTCATACCAAAGACAGACAAAGATATTAAAGAAAAATACAGAGCAATCTCTCTTATGCATATAGATGCAAAAATCCTCAACAAAATTTAGCAAATCGAATCCAGCAACGCATTAAAAGAATTATACATCATGACCAACTAGGATTCATCCCAGGTATGCCTGGATGGTTCAACATAAGAAAATCAATTAATGTAATACACCATATCAACAAAGTAGAAAAATCACATGAGCATCTCGATTGATGCTGAAAAGGCATTTGACAAAATTCAGCATTCTTT
Source organism: Myrmecophaga tridactyla (assembly GCA_004026745.1). Lineage (NCBI taxonomy): Eukaryota > Metazoa > Chordata > Mammalia > Pilosa > Myrmecophagidae > Myrmecophaga > Myrmecophaga tridactyla. Next base: position 1,020 of record PVIY010058606.1, on the reverse strand, counting down.
CCTGTTGAAAACACTTCAAAGGATAGGAATATAAGGGAACTTCCTCAACATGATGAAGGGAATATATGAAAAACCCACAGCTATCATCATCCTCAACGGGGAAAAACTGAAAACTTTCTCCCTAAGATCAGGAACAAGACAAGGATGTCCACTATTACCACTGTTATTCAACATTGTTTTCGAAGTTCTAGCCAGAGCAATTAGACAAGAAAAAGAAATACAAGGTATCAAAATTGGAAGGAAGAAGTAAAACTCTCACTGTTTGCAGATGATATGATACTATATGTTGAAAACCCAGAAATATCCATAGCAAAACTACTAGAGCTAATAAATGAGTACAGCAAAGTGGCAGGTTACAAGATCAACACTCAAAAATCTGTAGTGTTTCTACACACTAATAATGAAAAATCTGAGGGGGAAATAATGAAAAAAATCCATTTACAATTGCAACCATAAGAATAAAATATTAGGAATAAATTTAACTAAAGAAACAAAAGACCTATACAGAGAAAACTATAAGAAATTGTTAAAAGAAATCACAGAAGACCGAAATAGATGGAAGGGCATACCCTGTTCATGGATTGGAAGGCTAAATATAGTTAAGATGTCAATTCTACCTAAATTGATTTACAGATTCAATGCAATACCAATCAAAATCCCAATAACTTACTTTTCAGAAATAGAAAAAACAATAACCAAATTTATCTGGAAGGGCAGGGTGCCCCGAATAGCTAAAAGTATCCTGAGAAAAAAAATGAAGTCGGAGGTCTCACGCTACCTGACTTTAAGACGTATTATGAAGCTACAATGATCAAAACAGCATGATACTGGCATGATATTGACCAATGGAATCGAACAGAGTGTTCAGATATAGACCCTCTCATCTATGGACAATTGATCTTTGATAAGGTGGTCAGGCAAACTCATCTGAGATAGAACAGTCTCTTCAATAAATGGTGCCTAGAGAACTGGATATCCATATGCAAAAGAATGAAAGAGGACCCATATCTCACACCCTAT
>PVIY010058605.1:0-12381 GCA_004026745.1 Myrmecophaga tridactyla | reverse complement strand
CAGCTGCATCCACAGCTGATTCCATTTGTAATCAGCCAAAGGGGAGTGTCTTCTGCAATTAGTGATGCTAAATCTAATCATGGGAAGCCTTTTAAGGAGAACTCAGAGGAGACAGGCCCCATTCCTGCTTCGGCTGGTGAGCCTCTCCTGTGGAGTTCATCCAGACCCTCCAACGGAGTCGTCGGCTTCGCAGCCTGCCGTGTGGATTTTGGACTCTGCGTTCTTGCGGTCACGTGAGATACTTTTATAAATTTTATATTTGCAAGTGTTCCCTGTTGATTCTGTTTCTCTAGAGAACCCTAACTAATACAGGGGTAAATAGTGGAATTTGGACTTGCCATCCCCACAGAGGCAATTCTCATAAAAATATTTACAGGCAACTCCTGTAGGTTTGGTTTCCATAACTAAAACAGCTTTTATACTGGGAATGGTTTTTGAGAGACAGAATCTTAAGGATGAAATTTCTGAATTGTTTTTGGGATTTGTGGAATTTGTTCTCTAATATGATTAGATTAAAAGACACTAATGACTCTATTTCTAGTAGTCAAGAATGTACTGATAGTCCACGGAGTTAGTTGGCAATAAAAATACACAAAATATTATCACTGGGTGTTGCTATTCAAATGCTTTTAAGAGGCAATGCTTTGGGCGAGAGTGTTTTTGACACTTTAACAGAGTTTTGTGGAGTTAAAAGGCACAATGATGTTGGTTGGTTGTTCCTAAATTTGCTGGATATGGTTATAAAAGAAAGGGATGAGTTGAAGGCTTCAAATTTGCAACTTAAGCATTGTATGAAGGATATGAATGTTTCTGGTGTGCCCTGAAAGAAAATTTTTATTTTGCATAGTCATAGACTTGAGATTTCTGAAAACCAGACCCAGAATCTCATTATGCAAATGGCTGAATTTCAATGTAAACTAAATTCCCAACTTTGCATCCTAAAAGTTCAGGAAAAATGAATTCCACCTAAAGATTAGCAATGGGAGAAACAGTAAGATCAAATTTCATACGAAGTTAGAACAAGAAAAAAGAGAATAAGTAGCAGAGAAAATAAACACATACACAAAAACATGCTGTCCAAATGGGAAACACTGTAACCTATTTCAAAAATAGACAATATAACTATAGTTTCAACTATATACAGTGAAAAACAAGGAGAAAATGACAAAAGAAATGGAAATAACAATGCATCATAATTGTAAAAACTCAGAAATGGTGACAGAAATGATTAGGAAATTATTGGAAATAAAAGAAAAGATTATTTCAGAAATGAAGACTGAACTAGAAAGAGCACAAGAAAGAATAAACCAACAAATAATGCCTCAAGAAAAATAGAAGGTGAAAAAGGAAAAAAAAAACTTTTAAAATACAAAAGAAATTAGAAGAGATAACAATAGGATTTGGGAGAAAGTGACAAATGTTGAAGATATGCAAAAAATCCCAACATATGGATACTAGGAAAACAGAAGAAGCAAACCAAGGAAGGAAACCTAACAAATACTAAAGACTATAATCAAGAAAACGTGCTTAAAATTTAAAAAACAAAGGATTTGAAATTACATGTCAAACAAGCATACCAAGTACCTGTAAATATCAACTAAAAGTTACTAACACCTACAGATATTCTAATATAATTCCTGAACTTAAAAGAAAAAGAACAGTAAGTTCCTTGGACATTTAGAAACAAGAGACTATAATTCACTAGGAAAATAATACTAGATTAGAGGTCTTGACATTAGCATTTTATGCCACAAAAATATATATAGTAACATATTTAAGGTATTCAAGAAAAGAAAATTTCCATCCCGAACTTCATGTTTATCAAAACTGAACTTCAAGTAAAAAGACAAATTGTAGTCTACGTGCATGAACTCAGGGAATATTGTTCCCATGGCCCATTTACTAGAGAACAACTTCAGACAACCAAAACCAGACATTAATGATAAGTGTTAAATTTATAGTGACCTTTAGAACAAGGACTAAATGATGGCTTAGAGCAGAGAGGGTGTAGAATGTAATGGCCATGTTCCCTGACAATGTAGATATAGCACAACTATTAAAAATTGAGAGAGATGGGGAGAGCATATGCAAAATGATTTATCTTAATGTTCTAAATAATCATATTGGTGATAGATCAGTATTTGTATGCTGAGTCTCTTGGTGTGTAAAATCGGATAAAACAAATGTCTAATTATGGGGGATTCTAATGATGTCCTATCCAATATCCTTGAGAATCAGGATTCTTGGTGTAGATGAAAGGAGATATGGTGTAATATAGAAGAAGGGAAAAAACATTTTGATAATTATGAATTTAAATGAGAAGTATCGATATTGACTCATGAGTTATTCTACCTTTAAAGATACATTTTTATGTATCTGTACAGACAGTAAGTGAACAATATGCATCTAGAAAAACTTAGAAATATATACGTGTGTGTTTGTGCGTGTATATGACTATCTAGCGTCACTGAAAAGAAAGCTAGACCAGTCTAGAGCAACGACCATTTGTAGCGCCCAGATTGTGGTCGTGAAGTACCATTTCTCCTGAAAAGGAACCAGGGCTTCTGGAAGGAAGGCAGAATCCAGGACTGGCTCAGGAAATGTTCCAGGTGAGCCTGGAGCATCTTGTCATACCAGTTAGCTTGGAAGCTATTAAAGACTCTTAGGGTCATGTCAAAAAGACTCAGGAATCAACCCAAAGAGACTCCTACAGACCAAAGAAGGACAAATTGAGCTGCAGTAAAGATATTGTTTAAATCTATGTGTTCATAAAAATATTTTAAAAATTGGTCACCCTCAGAGGATAATATCTTCAACACTGCTGAATAAAGAATAAGAATCCAGCATTTATCTTGTCTTCCTATATGAACTGTATCTCTGGGCATCCAAATAGTAGATGGGGAAGTGTCTCCTAGTAAATGATTAGTAAATGACTAATCAATGACCAAAATGTCCTGCAACAGGCTAATGGTATTGATCAATATTAGAGTGATATTGATGCACATTGTAATTTCTAGAATAATCACGAAAGGAATAGAAATAGAATATATAACTCCCAAAGTAGTAGAAGAAAAATGTGGAATGCTAATAGCAATCCAAAACAGGCAAGAAAGGAGAAGAAAATGAAACATGGGGCAGGTGGAACTCTTAGAAAGCACAAACCAAGACAGCAAATGTAATATTAATATATTATCAGTATAAATGGTCAAATGCTCCACTTAAATGACAAGGACAGTCAGACTGCTTTTTAAATTTCAGCTATATGCTGTTTTCAAGAAATACACCTAAAACAAAAGGCCACAGAAAAATTGAAATCACACGGTTGGAGAAATGACAAAATAAAGCTGGTGTGGCCATTATTACTATTAGACAAAATAGGCTTTAAGGTATATAGTTTTGCCAGAGAAAAGACATCCACTTTGTAGTGAGGAAAGATTGACTTCACTAAGAACATGTGTAATTCTATATATATATGCACCTAGCAATATATCCTCCAACTACAGAAAATAAATATGGAGAAACAGACAAACTCGCAATCATTAGGAGATTTTCAAAAATTTTTTAATTTTGAAATAATTTCAAACTTACAGGAAATTAAAAAAAATAAAACGGAGAACTCCAATACGCTCCGTAAGCAGATACAAACATTTGCCAACTTTTAACATTTTTCCATATTTACTGTATCATTCTATGTACCTATGTATCTGTCTATCATCTAAACATTGGAGAATGCATACATCACACTAATGTGGTAGAGTTTTAACACAATGAGCAAGTAGCTTTAAAAAAGATTTCTGGAATATTATCACATATTAAAGGTTCTATAACAAGGAGAGATAAACGAATTAAAGAAATTTTCAGAATTGTCCCTTCTCTTACCCATAGTACAAACTTGTCATGGTCAGGTTCATGTGTCAACTTGGCTAAGTGGTGGTACCTGTTTGTCTTGTTGGGCAAGTGCTGTCCTGTCTGTTGTGATGAGGACATTTCATAGAATTAGGTCATGATCACGTCAGCTGCATCCACAGCTGATTCCACTTGTAATCAGCCAAAGGGGAGTGTCTTCTGCAATGAGTGATGCTTAATCTAATCACTGAAAGCCTTATAAGGAGGATTCAGAAGAGACAGGCTCTATTCCTGCTTCAGCTGGCGAGCCTCTGCTGTGGAGTTCATCCAGACTCTCCATTGGAGTCACCGGCTTCACAGCCTGCCCTGCGGATTTTGGACTCTGCATTCCCACAGTCACATGAGACACTTTTATAAATTTTATATTTGTGAGTGTTTCCTGTTGATTCTGTTTCTCTAGAGAACCCTAACGAATACAAAGCTCTTAGCCACGTTACAAGATAATACAATGATGAATGAATCAGATCAGAAAAGAAGTCCAAACAATGTGATAATTTCCAAGCATAATATTTTAAGTAGGGTTGCGATCCACTGTCCTTACTGATGAACATTGTCTCAGGCGGTAGTGTGCCTGGAGATACTTGCTAGTGGTAATATGAAGCCATAATGATTTGTTTGACATGTGGAAACTTATACTCACTTTTCAATCTATGGTGCTGGAACAAGAGCAGACCTGTCCCCTACCTCAAAAAATCAATTCTAGATGGGCCCTACCTAAATGTAAAAGCTGAAAGTGTAAAGTTTAAAACTATAAAGCATCTTCATGATCTAAGGGTAAGTATAGATTTTTAAAATAGACATGAGAAACTATCCATGAAATAATTGATAAATTGGATTTCATCACACTTGAAAACTGTCCATCAAGAGACACCATTAAGAAAGCAAAGAGGCAAATCGTGGTAGGAGGAAATATTGCAGTACTTATGTTTAACAAGGACCTCAGATCCAGAATATATAAAGAGCACCTACAATTCAATAAGAAAAAGACAAACAACCCAATTTTTACAAAGGGTCAAAAGATTTAAACAAGTGCTTCACAAAAGAAGTTATCCAAATGGTCAATAAATATATGTTCCATTATTACACATCAGGGAAATGCAGGTTTAAACTGCATTGAGATACCAATAGATACAACCATTATGGTTATGATTAAAAAGAATGAGGCCCAGTGGTAGCAGGGATTAGAGCAACTGAACTCTGCTCTATTATTGCTGGGAGTGTAGAAGGTATAAACACTCAGAAAAGCTGTTTAGTGAAGTCTAATAAAAGAGAACATATACCTACTTTATGTATAAGAACATTTATAGTAACTATAATTGACCCAAACTGGAAACAACCCAAATGCCCATCAGCAGAAGAGTGGATAGGCAAATAGTGATTTGTTCATATGTTCATACTATGGAATGATACTACACAGCAATGAGGAACAGTGAACTATTGACATATGCAACAATCTGAATTTATCTCAAAAAAGCATCATGCTGAATGACAGAAGGCAAACACAAAAGATGTATGATTCCCTTTACATGAAGTTCAAGAACAGTCAAAATGAATCCTATTAGATGCCAGAATAGTAGTTACCTCTACAGGTTATTGGCTGACAAGGTGAGCAATGGCACGTCCTTGGGTTCATGAAAAGTTTTATATCTTGGTCTGGCTGGTGGTTGCATGGGTGGATACAGACGTAAAAATTTGCTGAGTGGTATACCTTAAACTTGTGTATTTTAGTGATGCAAAAAAGATTAATATGCAGAAGTGAACATAAACCTCTACAATTTTTCTAGTAATCTTCAAAGTAATGAAATGTTCAACCCAAACGCTAAAACATTTCAATAAATGTGATAGTAAAGGTTTAGAAACCTCTTTTAAGATTTTGATGCAAAAGATAAAAGTTGCATGCCATTTGTAAATATTTGTTCTCGTCACATAAAAATAGCAGAAACAATACATAGAAAACAATAAAGACAAACTAAAATGTATCCATTTGTTAGCAAATAAAGTTTGAAAATATAGAACGATAGTTGAAAATTTGAAAAGATTGTATTAGAAATAGATACAATATGGGACGTTTGCTGTATAGTTGGATGGAAGTACAGTGGTGTTTTTACATGTAGCAGTTAGGGTATTTGTGAGATTTTGAGTGATGAAAAAGAATTTGATTGTTTGGAAGCTATTAAAGGAAACGTAGCAGAGTATCTTCTCAATGGTATATGACTTTATTAAAAATAATGTTTTGTGGAAAATGGTATAAATGGAACCATACCAGGGCAGACTGCTTTGATTGCATTAAAAAAAAAAAAGTTCCAGGGTTAGGTTTTGGAGAGAGAGTACTACAAACGAAATTCATTGACCACATAATTCAGAGGCAAATATTGCATCAGAGAATTTTGAAGTCAAAAGTGATACAAGATGTCATCAAAGTGGTTAATTTTATGAAAACAAGGCTTTTAAAATATAGTGGGATCTTTATGTTATGTAAGGCCAGGCAGTGACTTTAAGAAACAGATATTGTCTTTTTTGACAAAAAGATAATGCTCTTGGTTTACTGGCATTTCTTGGGCTGCCAAGTGGCTTTCAATAATATAGCTATAGGGCGGCTGCCGTGGCTCAGCAGGCAGAGCTCCGACCTGCCAGGAAATACTTGGTTTTATATATTCTGGCTATTAAACCCTTATCAGATATCTGATTTCCACATATTTTCTCTCATGCTATTGTCTTTTCACTTTAATTTTGATTGTCGAATATATCTAACTTATCCAACATCTACTTTATGTTTTATTGTAGGTATAGTTTCTATTAAGTAAGGCATGATACACATTTGCAATAAACAAATATATATGTGTGGCATACTCAAAATATTTTTAGAATATTTTTGTTGAAAAAAATATATATATGAAGCAAAGAAAGAAAAAGCAATAATTCTCAAAGCACACTTCAGTAAGTAGTTACAGTCAGATCCTGAGTTTATGTGCTACCATTCCACCTTCTTGGATTTTTCCTGAAAATATCTTACTGATGGGTGCACTCAGTCGAAACCCTTTGAACACGCTGCCACCTGGTTCACCGACTCACTACCACATCCCTCCGAGTGCTTGCCCAGAGGATGCTCAGATGTGTCATGTGCCAAGGAATGGCTGCATCCCAGTGGCCCAAGGTACCTTGGGAGGGGTTGGAAAGTTCATCCATACACCAAACAAAATTTGCCTCCCTGAAGCTTCTGCCCATTAGCTCTTGTCCCTGATCTTACAGCCCATGGCACACATGGGTCCCTCTTTATCTAATCTTCACATACTGCAGACCATGCCCTTACTTGCTCTTCAGATACATCTGCTTAGAGTGGATTTTCACTAATTTTTGCTTGTCCAATATGTCCATCCCATTCCCAACAGCACCCAGAGTCTCTTTGTGGGTATTTTCTGAGAGGTGCTGTCAGAACAGCCAGCGGACGTGTGTAAGATGTTCTAGGACTTTGAATCTGGAGTAAGGAATACAGAATGTGGATAGCTGGAGCTTGTACCTCTTCCCAGGGAATTTCCTAAGGTCTTGTGTGTCTTATGACTCAAACACACACAAACATATCTCTTGATTTGCCACTTGTCCCTTCTCAGTAAATGACATCTCATTTAGCCAAAAACCTAGGAGTTATTAACCCCCCTCTTTCCCCTCACAACCTTATCTAATCCATTGGGTGCTACTAGCTCAGGCTATAAAATACCTCTCCAGCCTGGTCATAATTTTTTTTTTTTTACATGGGCAGGAACCAGGAATCGTACCCAGGTCTCCGGCATGGGAGGCGACAACTCTGCCTGCTGCGCCGCCATCATCCAACCCCGATCGTTTTTCATTTTCTACTTTAGCTGCTCCCTGGACCACCACCACCTGATTTTAGAATCTCTACAGTAGCCTCGTAACCATACTTCCTCCTCGGACCTCCATGACCCATTCTCCACCATGGGGAAACAGCCCTTTCCCTCAAGCCCCTGTCTCTCCTTGCCTGAGGGTCCTGTCTGCCCACAGAAGTGGGCCCCATCTGCTCACGGTGCCTGCTGGAAGCCCAAGGAGTCCACACTCCCTAAGGACACTCATCAACCAACAAGTAACAGAAGCTGCTGAGAAACACCCCAGCTTTCTCACTCTGTGGTGGAACAGCTCTGAAGCATGTTCTACCTCGTCTCCCACCGTGTCCCCGGCAGGACTGAGTCCCACTTGCCCCCGGCAGTAGGTCTCCCATCAACATACCTTTACTGACTTTCTTCCCTGTCTCACTTCTTCACTCTTTCTCTGTGTTCACCTCCTACAAAAACTACTTGCACTCACATCGTGTCTCAGGGCCAGCTTTCAGGAGAACCCAGGTGAAGATAGTAGCTCTCCCTTCATGTGCTTCAAAGTACCAGGGACTTTGCCTTCAGAGGACATTATGTAATTTGAAATAATATGTTGTAGGATTGCTTTGCTAATGTCTGTCCCTCTGATAGATGCTAAATTCCCTCAGGGCAAAGTCCAGTTTGTTTTGCTCCTCATTGAATCCACAGGCACCTAGTAAAGTACCCAATAAATACTTGATATAAGAAAACATGAGTCATTTGGGCCTCAGACTGAATCTGGTCTCATGTACTTCCTCACAGGGTGATTTGGGGCAAGTAACAACATGACTTCAGTAAGCCCCAATTTCCTCTGTGTAAGATGAAGCTAATAATGTCACCCTCCCAGGGCCATTAGAAGATGAAATGAAACCATGCACGGAAGGATTTAGTGAACGGCAAATGCTCAAGAACTGACAACTATTGTTACCATCTTCAGGTCCAAAATAGACCAGTATGACAGGGGCACCCAAGGACCAAAGTGACAGTGCCAGAAAGGCCAGAGACTCGGGAGACACGAGGAGGAGGAAGGCGGTCACATTACAGAGGGGCAGGCTCCTGGGTGGGGCTGGCTTCTCCCACTCCCAAAGAGGACACAGCGTCTCCACCCCCAAGACAGAGGGGGCAGCGCGGGAAGGGGAGTGGACTCGAGGCAGAAGATGGGACGCTCACCCACTTCCCAACGCACCTGCACTCGGTCCTGAAAGCGGGGTGTACCTCAATGCAGGGCACGTTTAAATGGGCAGGAAAGCTGCATCTTGGAATCTGTCAACTGAACATTTTCAAGTTGACTTTTTGAAAGTGCCTGAAGGTCCGTGACACTGGCCATTTTGATCAGGCACCCATCTGAATTGCATCAGAGCGGTGTGAGGGAGAAATCACCATGAGTAAACCTAGTCAACAGCCTGGCATTCATCCTCAGCATGGATTTGGATTGTTTTATCTGTGGCTGTGCATGTGTGTGTGTGGTGACTCTCACTAAAGGTCTTACATTAATGCATTCTTACATTTATTTATATTTTGGATAATATAATAGTATATATAAATGTTTACATTTATTTGCATATATTTATGATAGGATAGCATTTTTACTATATATTTTATTCTATCATATATCATATCGTTATAGCATTTTGCTGTAGGAGGACATTGAACTTTCTTAGGCATGCATAATAAGGGCCAATGAGAGAGCCAATCTGAGAATTAAAGCCAACATGGAGAAATTGAGAGTTGAGATATGAATAAGACCAATTCTGAATTATGTTGTTGAATTCCTGGATCAAGCCGTGCCTGAAGCTGAGCCTTTCCATTTTCAGTTTCATGAGCCAGTTAAATCCCTTTTTTGCTTAAACCAATTTGGGATGGATTTCTGTTTCTCGTAAAAACTGAAAGAGTCTTCACCAGTATGTAAACCATCTCCAGCTTGGACTTCCCCATGTGCCTTTGGGGATTTAGGGAGAACAAAAATCAGGAGACACAAAGATGGCCACTGTCTATTGGTGCTCATATCTACATGTGTAATGAGCCTTGCATCACTGTCTCCCACAGTCACCCCCAAGAAACAGGGATAATACCAAGTTTTTCATATTGAAGGGTCAGTTATGACTCCCCTTCCATGAAGACCTTCCAACCACCATAGAGAACTGTGACTCCCTTCCTAGTGGGCTGCCCATCATCAAAAGGACGTACACTTTGGACTCACACAAATCCTGAGCCTGCCACACTAGCTGGGTGACTTTGTGTAATTTATTTAGCCCACCTGATTTTCAATTCCCTGTACATGAAACATTCTTATCTACACCCTAAGTTTTCCATAAAGATTAGAATGCATATGTAAAGGGCCTTAAATAGTTTGCTAGCATACAACTGACATTCAACAACAGGTTGTTGACGATACTACTAGTCAAACATACTATGCCACCAGCTCCTTTCTGGGTGCCAGGTCCTGGGCTGGGGGGTTTCCAGGCAATATTTGATTTGAGCCTCACTGCACCCCTGAGAGGTGTGCACTCTTGTGCTGCCCTTGGGCCTTTAAGTCCTTCACCTGTGAGGAAATCATTGCATCCTTTCAACAACTGAAGCACAAAGAGGTTCAGAAATGTGGCCCAAGCTGTGTAGCTCTGCTCCCCAAACCTGCACTCTCATTTGCTGGGCGCCGGCCCCTCCAAACAGTCCCTGAGAGATGGTGGTGGTGCAGTGGGACATTCCTCGGATCCCCCTGTCTCTCGGCATGAACAAAGGGCTGGATCCAGGTGGCTCACATGGCATCCAAATTAAGAACTAGGGAAGGTTTTATGGCGGGGGAAAACCGCAGGAAGCAGTCCAGAGCCAGAGCTTAGAGGGGGCCATACTCCACCTGGGAAGATGGACAAGGCAGGGGCTAAGGAGTGCCACGTTCCTGACCCCCTAAGGACCGTCTCTGGCTCCGTGGATAGGGACCTGGGCTCTGGAATGTCAGGGTAAACACAGATGGGGCAGACCCGGCCTCGGAGTGACAGTGTTGGCTTCTCACTGAAGCTGTCTGCTCCTGCCAACATGGCTGTTTTCAGAGTGATCACCAAAAACAGCCAGCCTGGCCTCCGCTGGAAGCGTCCAGGGAAGCATCTGCAACCTAAGTCCCAGCAGGGCACAGGATCTAGAAAAGTTCCAAAGCTTTAGAATGGGAGGGTCCACTATGGTTGACCAATTTGTTCGGATTGTGGAGTTGAATATAACCAATAAAGCCATGACTTGAAAGTCCCCATCTACAAGACATTCCTGCTGCATTTTGTCCCCACAGGAATATACTCTGTAGCAAGCTAAGTAAATGCTTGGAAACACCCCAAAACTGGTAGAAGCTGCTTTTAATTTTTCTTTTTTACCGTTTCGTGAAAAAGAGAATGCACGCAAGAAAGCACATTTCTTGGATTGAAGTTGTTCACACAAACTTTCTTTTTTTAAAAGAAACACTGGCACCACCTAAACTAAGGTAAGCATGAAACTGTCACAGCAGTGACTCTTTAAAAGTTGCCTATAATTGTGTGACTTGGAAAATTAATCTCTTTCCAGATGAAGAAACCTGAAACAGGTCTTCTGAGTGAAAATTATTGGTACCCCTTCAGGAGGCAGTTGAGACAATGAGGAGAGGCGGAGGCGCGTGGGATGCTCAGGCAAACAAAAGGGCTGCTTGCAGTTTGCCTAAAATAGAAAATAAAAGTTAGCAGCAGCTTCCCGCCTGGCAGGTTCCTCTTTGGAGGCCCTGTGGAGCCGCTTCTTTGGAGATGGAGGAAAGGCCCCTGGCTCCGCTGACTCCTTCCCAAGTCTGCTTTCCCCAGCCGCGGTCCCCAGAGAGGTGCCGGGGGCAGGTTCTCGCGGGAGATCCGCCGCCTTACAGTGGCAGCGCTGGCTCTGTTCTGCTGAAGAAACTCAACTCCCATTCAGTGTTTTGCTTCTCTGTAAAGGTCTGGAGAAGGAGACATACTGCACGAGCTTTGTTTGGAGGAATCACTGGCGCGCTAAGGTGGGATTAGTTGCAGGAACCATCCTGGGCTCTGAAGAGTGAAGGACCGGGGTTCAAATCCCGGCCTGGCCTCTTCCAGCCCGTGCCCCGAGCCCCTCGTAAAATGGCGATGGCAAGTCCTCCCTTGCTGGCGTGCTGCGAGGGTCCGCGGTAAGGCCGAGCGAGAAGCGGGCCTGCACGTGGTTAGTGCTCTAGAAACTGCAGCTTCTCTCCTACCCGGGCCACAAGAATGCAGGTGGCTCATTCCAGACCACGGGGTCACCTGAGGGGCTGCAAAAGGGAGGGAGGAGGAGGAGGAGGGAGTGGACGAGGGAAGGAAGGGACGAAAGAGAGAAAGAAGAGAAGGCGGGGGGAAGAAAGGAAGGACCCCCCGCCCCGAAGTCTGCACTGATTTCCACACAGTATCTCATGCATGGACCACAAGGAACGCGCGTCCTGCTCGGTGGCCTGGAAGCCGCCTCGCGCAGCCATCGCGCCCTCGCAGACCGTGCGAGTGAAAGCGACAGGGCCAAGTCACACCCTCCCACCGAAGCCGGTTTTCCTCTTTTGAAAGCTTGACTTTCCCAAGAAAAGGCTTTGTTTTTCTGCTGTTCCCATCCCCTCTTCCCGTCCTCT
>PVIY010058604.1:0-12393 GCA_004026745.1 Myrmecophaga tridactyla | reverse complement strand
TTCCTAACATGCCCGAGGCTACTCCTCCTCCCTGGGATGCTTCTCTCTGCAGACATCTAGGGCCTTCTGGATGTTTCCTAACATGCCCGAGGCTACTCCTCCTCCCTGGGATGCTTCTCTCTGCAGACATCTACAGGACAAGTCCCCTCACCTCTTTCTTATCTTCAATCAAATTTGTCATTTCAAAATGCCTACCAGTAACCCTCTATTTAAAGTTGCAACACCCCTTGCCTCCCTATCTCCCTCCTGTTCCCCTTAGGCTGCTCCATTTCTTCCCCGGCCCTTCTGTAACATTGCACACTTTACTCATTTATTACGTCCATTGTTACTTCTCTCCTCCAACCCCCACTGGAAAGCATGATTCAGGAGAATGAGGATTTTTGTCTTTTTTATTCACTGATATGGTTCACCTAGAATAGATAGTACATGTAGGGGCTTAATAAATATTTGCGGAAGGAAGGGATAGAGGGAGGGAGGGAGGAAAGAAAGAAACTAGGCTACAGACGTGGAGAAAGACCCCACTAGAGAGCCTGGAGGCAACATGCCCTGCAGCTGGACTTCTGGACATGCCATTTTACACGAGCTCCTTTTCACCGAAGCCAGTATGAGTTGGGTTTTTGTCACTTGCAGCCACTTACACTGTATATCCTTGAGCTCTTGAATTGGGAGTGAGTGAGGGGCTGCGTAGGGCCTACGGAGATGTACAGGTGGGAGGCCCCAGGGCTGTTCCAAGTGACAGGAGCTGGGCACACAGAGGGCACTCAGGTATCAGTGCTGGGTGGAGGGGAGCATGGAAATGAATTTCCCTTGGCTCTGTCCTAGAGGAGCTCTCAAGCTGTCAGGGGAGAAGGACATGGGTGTTAACAGGGTCAGGACAGACTGAGGGGTCCTGCTACACCAGAGGTGTGAGCTAAGCAGAGATGGATCCCACCCAGGGGTCGGGGCGGGAGGTGGGGGGGTGCGGACTCCGGCTTGTAGGTAGGTGAGCCCAGTGGTTAATGCACACACCAGGAGGTGTGTTCTGGGGTGTCACTTACCATCTGCGCCTCAGTGTTCTCATAGGTAAAATGCGGGAGTAATGCCCATCTCATAAGGCTGCTGCGAACCTGGCCCCCGGAAAGCTCTTAGTAAAAGTGAGCGGCTACTACTTGAGTTACTGGCTTTTATGGCACCCAGGAATTCTATAGTGGTCCTGGTGCGGTTCCTACTGGCGCCAGCAGATGGCGCCATTGCCCCAAAAGAGCCCTTTTCCTGGAATTACCTTCCTTTCGGAGGGGCGCGGAGAGCGGTTGGGAGGGGCTGCCTTTCCGACCCCGGCCCCTTATACCCCTACCTTCCCCTCTGTGGTAGGGGGAGGTACATGCACTCCCCTCAATTCTGTGGCCAGTCTCTGGCCCGAGGAAGAGGAGGCCCGGGTCAGAGGAGCCTCAGCGGAGGCTGTTTTCCATCCGTGTTGCCCAAGAGTGTGGGCCTTGGAGACAGTGTGGGGAAGTTGAGGAAATACTCAGGTTGGACCGCACAAAGGACTTCCAGAATGGGCGAGCATCCCGCCGGGGAGGCTGCTTTCGGAGGTCCCGCAGCTGGACCTCGGGGCGCAGCTGGGCCTGGTGCTGAGGCAGGGGAATGACCCGTGTGGTCTCGATTTGCTCCCCCCCGGGTGTGGGCGGGCGAGAGAGCCGGCCCCCGAGACGCGGGACGGCCTGGTAATTCTGAGTCCGACCAGCAGAGGGAGGCAGAGAGGCTCCCGACCTGCCACCGGCTCACCTTCCAGCCCCAAGCACCCCCCCCCCAAGAAAGTCCCCGGCTTGGCCACGCCTCCTTGGGCAGGACTCGACCTGTCCCCTGTCCCTTCGCTTTGGAAAAAGGCTTCCTCCCCTCTCCCCCACTGGGCTCCTCCGGAAGGCTCAACCTCAACCCTAACTTTGGGCTTCAATTTCCGGTTTTAAAGGAGATGGGACTAGCTGACTACTCCAATCCTAGCAGCTCCGACTTCCTGGGTCCGGCAGGCATTACCTCCCCAGGGGTGAAGAATATTGGGGGATAAAAGGGCATCCTTTCCCCATCCCCCAGCATCTCAGGCCTGGATGGCCAGCTGGACCTTCTGGAGCAGGGGAATGCCCTCCCCATTCCACTCTGGCCACTTCCCGTCATTCTCCTGGATGGGCTCCCGGAGGTCCACAAAGGGCCGCAGACAAACTTCTGGGCCAGACTTTGCCTGGGCTTTGGGCCCGTGGCCACCTGGCTCTGGCACTGAGAGCCGCTGGCACTCCTTACGGGACTTTGGTCACTAGCCCTGAACCAGTGTTGGCAGGGGCCCTCCTGGCTGGGGGAGGGGAGGCAGAGGCCGCTTTCAGCGCCTGGCAGTCTCCCTTCCCTCCTGCCTATGGCCTTGATCTTCTCAGGTGACCTTCTCTCCACCCAGTGCTCAGACCGTGCCTGCTCCCCATTTACCATTCCCCTCTTATCTCCAAGTCCAAATCCTCACCATCTCCAGTGCCCTGTTTATATTATACCATTCATTTATTCATTGCACAAAGATTTATTGAGCTCCTACTATGCACCATGCCCTGTGCTAGACACTGGGGATTCAGCATCTAGTTTTTCTACTTTTTTTGGAGTTCACAGTCCAGGGAGGTAGTAGGTGGAAGAATAGTAAAAACCCATACCTATAATTTCATCTTGTGATAAATGGGGTGAAGTAGATAAGATGCTTGCTCTAGGAAGCTCTACCCTCAGGGATATTTCGCCTGGGAAATTATCATCCACATTGTTTGGTCCTTGCTGCCCCTCAGCCCTCACACAGCGGCTGAGACATAGTAGGTGCTCAGTAAATATTAGTTGAATGAATGAATGAATCACTGTACTCATTCAGCTGGGGACTGTCCAGTGAGAATTACCCTCCCACACCCCTTCGAGTTAGCACAGAGCTAGTAGATGAAGTCCCCATTGCACAGACAAAAACCTGAGGCTCCAAGAATTTCACCCCAGGCCTCCTGGGCTCCTGACGGCACGGCTTCATGCCTTAGGCCCTGTCAGAGCTGCTTGGCTTGTGTACAGACTTATCCAAGGCCTCTCCTTCATCCATCTTTTGACTCATCAGGTGCCTACTGTATGCTG
The DNA here is from genome assembly GCA_004026745.1 of Myrmecophaga tridactyla. Lineage (NCBI taxonomy): Eukaryota > Metazoa > Chordata > Mammalia > Pilosa > Myrmecophagidae > Myrmecophaga > Myrmecophaga tridactyla. Next base: position 9,276 of record PVIY010058604.1, on the reverse strand, counting down.
GCCCTGGGAACAGGAGGAGCTGGGGACCCAGAGAAGGGTGGGAAGGGTCCTTACCCTCACAGTACACGGAGTCCAGACTGTTACAACATAGTGGGATATGTGCTGTGATGGGGAGACCCTGGCACTGTGTGAGCAAGAAGGGTGCTTGCCCAGCCTGGGGGCACCTCAGGAAACCTTTCCTGACCGCCCTGCTCCACCTGCCTCCACCCCTCCAGCCAGGTGCCACCGCATCTCATTTTATTTGTTTCAAAGCACTTTTTTAGCATCTGCAGTTATCTTCTTTCTTTATCTGCTGATAGGTTATAATCTGAGTGCCCGCTGCGTGCCAGGCACTGTCCTAGGCCCTGGAGACACCGAAGTGAAGGAACACAATTCGTGACCTCATGGAGATCATGCTCTAGAGATGGTAGTGGTAGAGAGGAGATAGATAATAAACAGAACAAGCAAATAAACATATCTAGCATAGAAATATGTGCCATGGAGGAAAAGAAAGTAGAGAAGGGAGACAAGGTGGGGAGGGAAGGGTTGGGTTTTTGGTCAGGAGGGTGATAGTCAAGCAGAGAGCTGGAGGAGGTGAAGGGCGGGCCATGCAGACACCCCAGGGGAGGCATGTTGCAGGCAGAGGAAACAGCAAGTGCAAAGGCCCTGAGGTGGGATAGTGTCTGCTGTGCTTGAGGAAAGGAAGGAGGCCAGTGCAGCTGGAGGGGAGAAAGGTCAGAGAGGAGGTGAGGCCAGGTCATCTGGGCCTTGTAGCCATGGTAAAAGCTTGGTTTGATCTGAGTGACGTGGGAGCCGTTAGGGAATTTTCAGCAGAGGAGTGACATGACCTGATTTACATCTAACAGGAATGTTGGTAATGGGTGAGGGCGGAAGCCGGGAGGCAACTTAAGAGGTTATTGCAATAATCCAGGTGAGAGATGACAGTGGCTGGGGCCGGGCTGGTATTCTTGGAGCCGACGAGGAGCGGTTAATCTTGGAGACACTTTGAAGGTAAATCCAACAGGGTTTTTCAAGGGGTTTGATGTGGGGTGTGAGGGGGGGGTGGGGAGACCAAGGCACTGAGGAGTCCAGGAGGTCAAGGGACGAATGTGTTTCCAGAAGGGAGGGGGTGATCAATTGTGGCAAGTGCTACCAGTGAGTTAAGATGAGGCCTGCAAACTGACTTTGGGATTTGACATCATGGCAGTCACTGGGGACCAGTCCACAGTTGTTCTAGTAGCACCTTGTTAGTGATATTAGGAAGACACACTTCTCCCAGGTCAACCTGGCTGCACAGGCACACAGGTGAGCAGCGGGCAGACCCCTCTGTGTAAAGGGAAAGATGTCTCTCCCCTTGACAGATGCAGCCCTGCTCCGGGGCGCACAGCACAGCAGGAGTGCAGGCTGGATTTCAGTTCTTTCTCCAGCCCGTGTGCACCCCAGGCACCCTTGTGTAGAGTATAACCTGCACATCTGTGCTCAGCAGCTACGCTGGTGACTTTGATGGGTGGTGTGAGTAGAGTGTGTGTGTCCAGTAAGCATTGACAACTTTTCAAGGAGCTTTGCTGTAATGGGGAAAGAGAAGTGGGATAGTAGCTGGAGGGGACTTAAGGGTAGAGAAAAATTAGCCAAGTGAGGCTGAGTCAAGGCGAAGGCATCCCTGGCAGGGAACCAGCAGAGACAGAGGTGAGGCAGTGGGAGATGGCTGGGGATGTATAAGGGTGGGAGGGGTCCAAGAGTAGCCAATTCGAGGTGGGATGCACGCTGGACAGCTAGGCCGGGGGCCTTTATTCTGGGGGTGCCGGGGCAAGGGGAGGGTTGGAGCAGGGCTGGGCACGTAGCAGGGGCTTCTTGAGTTTTGGGAATTGGCCTGGGAAATCGCTATGTAGCCTCCCCACCCTGGCTGGGAGACGTGGGTGTTTTAGGTGCTCTCTGAATCAAACCACCTCTGTGCCCAGGATTGGACCCAAATGAGTTGCTCTGGTTGGTGGGTTCAGGTTCCGGCTTCTTCTCTTCCTGGGATGCCCCTGCCCTGCTCAGGCTGAGGAAGAGCAGGGGGCCCTTCCTGGGCCCGGGGAGGCAGGAGGTCAGGTCCAGGCCTCACCATGACAGAGGCTGCGCTGGGCCGAGTGGACCGTGCGCTGCGTCCCTAGGCAGGGGTGTGGACCTCTCCCAATGCAGCCGGGCCCTCCCCTACTTGTCTTGTGCAGCAAATCCTGGGGAGGGCCCCTCAGTGATGTGGGGTCTATGATCCAGCCTCCAGCCACCTGTTACCTGAGACCCACCCTGGGATGAGGAGGAGGGGCTGGGGAAAAGGGGGAGGAAGGGAACACGACCTCCCTCTGCAGGGATGCTGGGGGGACAGAAGAAATTTTGGCTGCTGGTTGGGGAGATGCTGGTTGGGGAGATGCTGCTTGGGGAGATGTTCCCTTTCAAGTGGGAAAGGAGCTATGAGGAAATAACAATAACTCTCCTTCCCGCCTCCATGGTCCCAACGCACTGCCACTCACAGAACCCACCTGGGGGCTTGAGACAGCCCTTGGGGTCAGTTCCACTTGACGGGGAACTCAGGGACACAGCTGCCCACGGCCCCCCAGCCCGGCGCTGCCTCTGCAGGCCTGCTTGACGGAGGTGTGGGCCCCTGGGTGGCTCAGGCCGCTGCTGCAACAGGCTCCCCCGGCTGTAAGGCCGGGGCTGGCGAGAGGCAGGGCAGAGGCTAGATCCCGCCCCGCGGCCCAGCCCGGGGTCCGCGCAGACAGCCGGCCTCTGCCTGTCTTCCTCCCTTCTTTCCTGCCACGTGTTGCTCAGGCTGCGGGTTAGGCGCCGAGGATGCTGTGTGCACGAGGCCCACGGGCCTGGCCTTCAGGGGGCGCACAGCCCATCGGGGTGGGCAGAGCTGAAACAGCCCACTCGGCCTGTCACTCAGCACCACTGGAACAGGGCGCCCATCATACAGGAGCGACCGCTGTCGAGCGGCCTGCCAGCCCGGAGGGGAGGGGCGGCCCTCCAACGGCCCGCGGGCGGAGGGCGAGAACCGACCCCCCCCCCCCCCCCGTCCCTTCATCTAGAGGAGCGCCGGCGGCGCCGTGAGGGCTCCGGGTCGGGGGCCGGAGGGGACCTGCCCAGGGGGCGCTGGTTGGATCAGGCCCCGGGTTCGAGGCCAGGGGGAGCCGGCCGGGCTGGGAGGGGGGCGGAACCTCGCGGCGCTCCCCTCCCCCTCCTTCTTAAAGGGCCCGACGCGGGGCGGCGAGGCGCGGGGGGGCCGGGCGCGCCCTGGTGGCGGGGTCAGGGCGCAGGGCCCCGCGCGGGGTGGGCGCTCGGCGGGCGGGCCGGCCGGGTGGGGTGGCTGCCGTCGCCTCCCGGCTCTGCTCCCGCCGCCCGCCCGCCCGCAGTCCCCCCGCCCTTCCCCGCCCTTCCCGCTCCTCCCTCCCTCCTTCTCTCCTGCTTTCCCTCCCTCCTGCCGTCCGTCCCCCCATCTCTGCTCAGCTTCTCCCCAGCCGCGGCGCCGACACCTGAAGGCTCGCGAGCGGGCGCAGGGAGCCCCGACAGGCGGCGGCGGGGCGGGACGGTCAGTCCGGCGGCGGCTTCCGCATGGCCCCGCCGTGAGAGGCTGGACCCAGCGGCTGGGACCCGGAGCGGTGAGTGCGGCCGCGGGGCCGCCGTGTCCCGAGGGCCCGCGTGCTCCGGGACCCCGCCCCTCCCGGAGCCGGGCTCGGGGCGAGGGGGAAGGGTGTCCCGGGGGCGTGTGGGGGGCCTCGGGCCGGGGGGCGGGCGCCGCCCTCCGCCCTCCGCGCCCGCCCCGGGTCTGCTAACAAAGCTACATTTCGAGATCAATTCCGCCGCGGCTGGAGCATCCTAAGGATGCGGTTGTCATGGAGATGTGGCCGAGGGAGGAAGCCTGGGGATGGCCCGGTCTGGGCCGCGGAGTGGGGGCGCCGCTAGAGCCCCAGCCGGCCCTGCAGGGAGGGTCAGGGCTGGCAGGTTCAACCGTCCCCTGGGCTCTGCCTTTTGATCCCCCCTTTTGTAGAATCTGAGTGTATATGTGTGCGTTGAGGGGGAGGCAGCGGCTAGTGGCCGGGAGCCCCGGGTGTCGGGTGCCAGGGCCTGCTGGCCGCCGCCTTCTCGATGGAGCAGCTTTGAGGATTTATTTCTGTTTCCAGTTTCCCAACTTTGACAGCCTGACTCGGCGGCCAGGCCTCCCTGGCTCTGCCGGCGGAGCGGGGGCTTGCATGGGGGCGTGGCAGGCAGCTGGGCAAGGCTGAGCAGGCACATAATGGCCGTGGCACCCGGAAGGAGGGAGGGGTCCTTGGAGCCGATTGCTGGGGCTGGGGTGGGGTAGGGAGTCCAGATGTGGGGACCACCCCGCCCAGCTGGCTCCTTCCTGGAAGGAGGTCTCCCAGCTCCTGCTGTCTGCGGAGGGTCTGGAGGCTTCCCAAATCAGAGCTGGGGGCATTGTCTCTGCACAGGCCTAGGGGGCCCCTGTCCCACACCCACCCCTTTGTCTTGGGGCCATCTTTTGGGGGTGGGTGGGTGGGGGGCTTTGGTAGAGAACTTGGGGCAGAAGCACTGGCCACAATGGAATGGGATGTGAGATCCCTGGTGGGCTCAGGATAAGCTAAGCTGAGCTCGATGGGAAGGTTAGTAGTGGGCAGGGAGAGGGCTCAGGGTTTGGCCAGCATGGACAGGCAATCTGGGTCTGAGGAGAGGCATTTGGACTTTCCTGGATTCTCCAGCCCCTTTTTCTGGATCTTGGAAACAGGAAGTACTTAATGGGAATACCCAGGCAGCCTGAGGAATAGTAGGTCAGGAACGCCGTGCAGCTGTGGTCACCCTTCCCTCCCCTTCCCTGGGAGACGAGGAACCCAGCCTGAGCATTCCTGAATCAGTAAAATGGGCCAGCTGCCCCTGCCCTGCCCACCTCACATCTCCCATGACAGGGAGGGAGGCAGTGGCTTGGAAGTGAGGCTGTTGCAAAGTTTGGTCTTGGTGGAAACACAGAAAGCCCCAGGATGTGACCTGGACCCCAGAGCGTTCTTACATATTGGGATGAACAGGTGGGTGGCGGCCCAGCTGAAGGTAGAGGTCTGGCTGAATGTTCCTGGAAGGCCCCCCATGGTGCCTCTTGCAGAAGCTGAAGTCTCAATGCTTGAGTAATTTGCACCCTGCGGCCCCAAAGGCCTTGCACTAAACTGAGAGGTCTCTCTTTGTCATCCTGCTACGTGTCCTGCTCTGACAGCATTGGGGTGTGCACTCCCCAAGCAGACCAGACTTGTAGTGCTCCCCAGGGCCTTTCCTGAAGGGAGGGAGCAAAGCTAGCTGGAAAGAATGCCCTGCTCTTGACAGAACTGAGAGAGTTGCTGGGGGATGGATGGCCCTTGGCCCAGCTCTAACCCCGCTGTGCTAACCATGCTCACACGCACAACAACCTTAAGAGGGAGGCATTGTCATCATTCCCATTTTGTAGAGGAGGATCCTGAGGCTCAGAGAAGAGAAGTTGATTGTTCAAAGTCACCTGGTCAGTAAGTGGCAAAATCAGGATGTGCATGGGGGCAGAAATGTCTGATGCCTAGACCTGTGTGCCTGGTCTCCTCCTCTCCTTCCCTGAGGATGCACGCTAGCAAGGGGTTGGGATTGACCACTTCTCCATCTGGGACAAGGTGGGTATCTTTGGGGAAACTGAGGCACTAAACCGCGGTCTCCTAGAAAGGTGGGATTTGAGGCATTCCCGTTCCAGACTTCAGCTTGCAGGCGAGCCACACTGCCTCTTGTGGCAGACGATGCTCTAGACCTCCTTTGCCAGATGGTCTTTTCCAGGAAAATCTGTTTTGAGCGGCATCTTATGTCTGGGACTCCATATTTAGCCTGGCTCCTCTCATGGGAGGATACACTCAGGCTGTCGCCCCTCGAGGGGTGTTTGGGGAGGGGGATGGGCGTGGAGCCAGACCTGGCTCATTGCCACACTGAGGCAGAGGTGGGGCAGCACTCACCTTCCTGCCAGTCTCGGCCCCTGCCCGGCTGAGGGCTGCCTGTTGGTCTCCCTCGGGGCTGGCCATTACCTTCCAAGCCCTCATTTCCTTTAGCAGCTCTGCCCACAGGTGAGTCTGCTTCTTTGGAGTCTGGCCCTCCTTAGGTGATGAGCTGCTCCTGGGTCAGGACTGCCTGGCCCTGGGGTGGCTCCAGCATCCAGCCCAGGGCAGGCCTAGAGTCCAGCTTGCTGCATGTTTGTGGACTGCACGAGTTAGGCTGTCCTGTCCCCTCCCTCCTGCCTGGGAAGCCGCAGCCTGAGCCTTCTTCTTTGCAATGTCTCTCCCCTCTCCCGTCCTACCCCCACCTAACTTTTTTTTTAAACTTTTTTATTGTATAGTATAACATATATACAAAGCAAAGAAATAAAAGAGCAATTGTTTTCAAAGCACTCTTCAACAAGTGGTTACAGGACAGATCCCAGAGTTTGTCATGGGCTACCATAGGATCCTCTCATATATTTCCTTCTAGCTGCTCCAGAATATAGGAGGCTAGAGGGCTTAAATACTTTTTTCTTTCTTTTTTACATTAATTAAAAAAATTTTTTTAAATACCAAAAACCACCAAATAAATGCAAACATTCTTAACTTTTGATCATTCTGTTCTACATATATAATCAGTAATTCACAATATCATCGCATAGTTGCATATTCATCATCACGATCATTTCTTGGAACATTTGCATCTATTCAGACAAAGAAATAAAAAGAAAACGGAAAGGAATTAAAAAATACCATACCTTACCCCTTACCCCTTCCTTTCATTGATCACTAGCATTTCACTCTAAATTTATTTTAATATTTGTTCCCCCATTAGTCATCTTTATTCCATATGTTTTACTTGTCTGTTGATAAGATTGATAAAAGGAGCATCAGACACAAGGTTTTCACAATCACACAGTCACATTGTGAAAGCTATATCATTATACAATCATCTTCAGGAAATATGGCTACTGGAACACAGCTCTACAATTTCAGGCATTTCCCTCCAGCCTCTCCACTACATCTTGACTAACAAGGTGCTATCTATGTAATGCGTAAGAATAACCTCCAGGATAACCTCTTGACTCTGTTTGGAATCTCTCAGCCATTGACACTTTATATTTTGTCTCATTTCACTCTTCCCCCTTTTGGTCAAGAAGATTTTCTCAATCCCTTGATACTGAGTCTCAGCTCATTAAATATTTTTTATCATCACAGTTGACTTTTCTTTCCTTCTTTTTTTGTGAACAATAACTTAAGTACAAAAAAGCTATAAATTTCCAAACACAGCACCACAATTAGTTGTAGAACATATTTCAGACTTTGACATGGGTTACAATTTCACAATTCTAGGTTTTTACTTCTAGCTGCTCTAAAATATTGGAGACTAAAAGAGGTATCAATTTAATGCTTCAGCATTCATATTCATTTGTTAAGTCCTATCTTCTATGTATAATTCCACCATCACCTTTCATCTTTCCATACCTCTCACTGGGGTTGTTTGGGCTATGGCAATTCTAAATTTTTGATATCGGAAGGGTCTGTCACTAATTTGGGGTAGGGAGATGGAACTATCTGATGTTCTGGAGAGGCTGGGCTAGTTTTCAGGACTTATCTGGACCAGGGAACCATCTGGAGGTTTCCCCACCTAACTTTTTATCTTGTCAAACCTAATAGTACAATGAACACCCACCTATATACCCTTTACCTAGATTCCTAGATTCACCAATTATTAACATTTTGCCACATTTGTTTCTTTCTCTCTCCTAATCTTTTGAAAGTACTTTGCAGACATTATAACACTTCATCCCCCAAACACTTCAGCATGAATTTTATGTACCAAGGACTTTTGCCTATATAATGCCAATATCATTATTATACCCAAGAAATTTAACATAGATGATACAATTTAACTTAATATGTAGCCCATATTTTAAATTTCTCTGGTTGTACCAGTCATGTCCTTTGTAGAATTAAAATTTTTTTTTGTTTAAAGTTTACATGTTGCTTTAGTTATTTTATTCCTTTAGTCCCTTTTAGTCTGGAACAATCCTCTTGCCTTTTTTTTGTTTTAAATATCTTTTAATTTTTATTTATTTTTTATTTTTACCATTTTAAATTGTGACATATATATAGAAAAAAGCAATAAATTTCGCAGTACATTGTAACTTTGAATTGTATAGAACAGATTGTATAGAACATTGTATAGAACAGATTTCAGAGTCTGGTATGGGTTACAGTTCCACAATTTCATATTTTTCTTTTGAGCTGCTCCAAGACACTGGAAATTAAAAAGAAGTATCAGTATAATTCAGCAGTCATACTCATTTGTTAAATTCTAACTACTCTGTTATAACTCCGCCTTCTACTTTGATCCTTCTCCCAGTCTTTAGGGATATTTGGGCTGTGCCCATTCTGACATTTTTCGTTGAGAAGGTGTGTCGACCATATGGGATGGGGATGGAACTAGCTGACACTCGGAGAGGCTGGGCCCTCTGGGTTTCAGTACTTATCTGGCCTAGGAGCCATCTGGAGGTTGTACATTTCTGAAATGTAGAATTAATGTGTGCAGCTTTTGTAGCATCTCAGATAGGGCCCTAGTTGTTCTTTAGGGTTAACAGGAATGGCGTAGGTTGTTTTTAATTTTTATTTTAACATCTTTTGTGTTGATTTTGAAGAGCCCTGGTCATTCCTTTTGCAGGATGTCCCACATACTGGATTTGTCCCTTTGCTCCCTCACATTAGATTCAGGTTGAACTTTTTTTTTTTTTTTTGGCAAGAATATCCCATAGGTGATGTGGTGTCCTTCTTAGGGCATCACATCAGGAGACACATGGTATTATCCTGTCCTGTAATAGGTCACTTAGCTGAGGGTCCCCTTGTTTCCATACCATTCCTCGCCATCCTCTACCTCCAAAAGCTTCTGGTTGTCCACATGTCAGCACGTCTGGCTGAGCCCTTCCTTCAGAGTAAATGCTGGAGAAGGGAGACCAAGCAGACGTTGGTGGCGCCTGCAGAGAGCTGAAATCTAACTGCCGGTCCCGCACAGCTGAGCGGGACCCGGAGAAACCGCCACCCAACTGGTTTCTCTTCAAGCATCCCAGCATTACCCAGCAGTCACACCATGTGTCCTGAGCCCATTCCCTGTCCCCCATACTAGATGGCCATCTCAGACATTCTCTTCTACCCTCAGCCCCTGCCCACTTTTTCCCTATCTCGCCTCTGAGCTGATGGCCTTGCAGCATATTTGAGAAAATAGAAGCAACCAGAAGAGAACTTCCTCAGTGTCCCA